>JAGEOH010000540.1:5000-20000 GCA_032207245.1 Pardosa pseudoannulata
TGTCATCTAGGGCTTCAAGAGGCTTGAAAAAAAACTGCATTGCTTACAGAACTGTAGCAAGGTGGGTAAAAGCCTTCAATGCAGGACGCCCAAATGTGGCAGACATGAATAGGCCAGGTCGTCCTGGCGTCAGTGATGCAGAAGTGCATGCTGTTACCGCACTAATGGACATTGACCAATGCCAAACTATTCTTGAGCTGACCCAAAATGCAGGAATTGAGCATACGACTGTGCTGCACATTCTGAAGAAACGCCTAAGCAGAGAAAAATTCTGCACTTTCTACAGAACCACCCTGTCATTCGGCATGACAGTGCTCGGCCACATACAGCCCAAGCTGTGACTGCTTTGTTCGATTGATTGGGCTGGGAATTGTGTTACCATACACCATACTCCCCAGATCTAAGCCCTTGTGACTTAATTCTTATGATAAAAAAACCACTTCGTAACATTCGCTTCAGAACTGTTCCAGAGATTCTGGAGTCAATAGACTGGTCCATTTGAACTGTCAACAAAACAGGTGCTTCTACAGGTGATCTGCGAATTCCACATCATTGGAAACCGGTTAAACACAATGCTGATGACTATATAAAAGGACTGTAAATCATGGTGACATAAATCACTTTTGTATTCCATGTAAGTAAATAGTTGCCACTAATAAAGTTCCAACCCTTATATAATATTGGTATTGTTTTTAATTTACACAATATATCATGTGACCTGGCGAAGCAAAATGCATTTCCATTACTGCCCAATAAGTAATTGGGGTTAACCAGGCATAGTCTAGAATATAATTTTAAATATAAAAATTCTTAATCTGGTTATTTATGATTTTCATATAATAAGTAAAGAAATTTGATTCTGAGATATAATCAATAGTACATCGGCGTGTGGATAGCGTACAGCTCATGAACTGACAGGGTTCATGGTTTAATGTTTGATATTTTTAATCTTATACCTATCATTTTTAATACAGTACGGTTTCTTTTATATATCGTTCAAATATTTGACGTGAAAGATGATATACATAAAACACGTACAATTGAATTTTTTTTTAATTCTTACTTTGTTTAGAACACTAGTGTATATGAGAAATAGAATAAAATGGAGAGATATTGTGTTTAAAAGGTATGTTATAAAGAACTTTAAAATTTTGTTTTTTCAATGCCTACATAATTTATTTTCTGAAGTTTGTTAAAGAAATTAGTTGATGTATATTAGTTTCCAAAACGTTTTATCTTTTGTAGACATTTCCACTTTTATTTTTTTGAGTGTCTTCCAAATTTAGTCATTTTTTTCTCAAAATATTCCTCCCAAAAAGTGTTAAGATATTTGTAAATAAAATAATTTAATTTTTTCATGCACACTATGAAATTTTCCATATTGTACCACCACAACCTATAAAGAGCCGAACGATAATTAAATTTCTTGTTACCAGATATTAGATCTACTTCCTTTAAGCAGCATACATTACTGTAAATGAACTCAAAAGAGTAATCGTAAGCTATTATTTTCGATCATTCTCATTTGCTGGAATAATTAAAAATCTAGATATTAATCTTCTCCCATCTGTGAACCTCAAATAAGGCTCCTAATTTTATTGGTAAAAATAATTCTGCACTAAATATTTATCTTTAGTGTCACTTCTCGTATATAGGCCTCGTATGTGACCCTATATTTAACAAAATTCTCTGTAAAAGATAATAGCATTACAGGGAAAATTTAATATCTCAGATTCATTGAAGAAGAGAAAACAGAAAATAGCTTTTTATTTCTGTTGTAACTTTTTTCTCCGATATTTTTTTTAAATACCACGATGTTCCCGTTAGAACAAAAATCACCATTAACACTATTTTGTCCAAGGCAGTCATTTTGACTGTTTTTTAATTTCAATTAGAAAAACAATTATGAAATATAATGACACAATTTCTTAGAATTTGGTGACTTTTTCTATAACATATAAATGGGTTTATGAATAATTGTAGTTACTTCCGCCCTCCTTTATTATATAATATTAAAAATTAATTTTAAACAAATTTCTTTACATATTTGTTATTTTTTCACAATGCAGTCATTTTGACTGTTTTGGGGCAATATAGGTATACAAGAAATCTCGGGCAATCTAGTGTTAATAACTTTAGTTATAGTAATATTTTAATGCAGTAACGTAGATAGAGCAGAGAAAAGTTGAAAATTTTGCTGCAAAAAATAAAATTGTGTGCATATATACAAAGTGAATTTAAAACAAAACAGTTTTGCAAAAGGAAGACTGCATGTGCGACAGAAGCGAACGACATCAGACATAATACTGCATCAATTACAGAATTACAATGCGACTCTGACGTCCACTTTTTTTCTCTGAAGTGGCGTCATTCCTATGTCAGGCCAATTCAATAGGAATAACTACCAAAAGTGTGAAGAGATGAAGACCTACAATTTTGAGACACATGAACGTGTCAGACCAAATATTAATGTGTATTGCGATATTAAATCAAATGGAGTGTTTAATTTTACAATTTATTAATACACCGTCGTAGTTGGTGACACCATCCACAGCATGTTTCAAACATATTTAGCGCTTCCGAGAGTCAGGGATCATGTATGTGGACTCGTTCTCTCTTCTCCGACACGGCGATGCCAGTGGCGCTGCCGTCGCCGAGACTTTTACCGTGAGTCTTCCCTACAGAAGATATAGCTGCGACGACTGTTGGCGTGTAATGGGTGTGACAAACTTTTTCGACGCTCGCGCCATGTTGTTGGAAAATAATTATCTACTTTATGTTTTTGTTTGTGTGTGAGGTGCTCCCTTAAAATGTAAAATATCTTAATAAATAATATCGGAGCAAAAGTGATGCTTTTTTTGAAGATTTAATTGAAAACCGAAGTCTACATGTATAATATCATCAAGTATATATTCCCCGTCACTTAGCTTTTCGAGCAGGGGCGTACGCAAGGGGGTAGGGGTTTAAACACCCCCTTGACTCGGGACAAAATGGAAAAAATAAAAATTTTAGTAGAAATTATGATGGCTATTATTTTTTAGAATTATAAACCCCCCTCCCCTTGAAGAATTCTGCGTACGCCACTGTCTTCGAGTAAAGCAGCTTCTCATTTATATCACTGATGAGAGATTTATTAGCCATAGGACACCCATATCTTGGCTTTAAAGAAATCCAAACCTTACATATTTCTATGAGTATGTCTATGGGGTCATGTTAAAACATTATACAATCAGAAACTCAAATACAAGACTAAAGTACGATCCGTCACTGAACAGGAAACATTTCTAATGAACACCAACATAACGCCATACATGACTTCATGATGAACAGCTGAAAGTGTGGTGATAAATAAATATAAATTTACAGTACAGTTTTTCGGCGTATTGCTGCATTAAATATGTTCTAAAATCGCAGAGTAACTAGCGTTTTCTTCCATTTTAAAATGTTTGGAAAACCTTTATTTATAACAATATAAATTATAAAAACAAGAATAATGTTTACCTAAATTCAGTATTTGCTTTGTTTAATATCGCAGAACAGGAAACATTTCTGATGTACACCAACGTAACGTCATACTTGACTTTCCAAAAAAGCAGTGCTTTTTTTAATATTTCTAAATGTAGATGAATTTGAAAGCCCACCCCCAACCATTTTATCCTTCTCTAAAAATCCTAGAATTTTACTTAAAATGAAAAAAAAATATATTTGTTCTATAATCTAGAGTAAATGACCGAGATGTTTAAGTCAACGGCGAAAATTTTTACTATGTTGGCACTGCGTGAGAGGAATGCCTGTTGAAATGAAGGGGGCGTGGTTTGAGGCTTGCGGTGTTTATATTTATTATAGTTATTTATATACTAACTGTTAGTTTCTTTATATTTTGTAAACAATTCTAAAGGCACAAAACTACCATTAAGAAGACTTGTACCCACTACACAATTTTTTTTATTTAAGCTTGTTTGATTAAATACTTTGCATATCCCTTAAAGATATTGCATAATTTTGATTGATTTTGTGAAATAAAAAATTTTGAGGTATATTATTAAAAATATGTAAAGCTTTAAATCTTATATTCTTAACCCCTTTTTATTCTTTTACCACAATTATTTTCAGAATATTGATAACACTATTCTAAATAACTTTAGAAAATGAATTTTAAATAGAAAGTTCTTGTGGAAAAAAAATAAAACTGAATGTGTAAAAATTTATCAAAAATTGAATTTATATTTTAAATTAAAAAAATTTTCTTGCAAATTTAATGTAAATTTCATAAATAAATTCTTTTAGACATTTTTAAATATAAACAAAAAAAATTCGAGTTATTTTTTTCCAATTTTTTTAATTTTATGAATTTACATTTATGGATACAGATTTTCTTAAATAAAAGCACTCATATAAAATGTTACCTACTACTTGATTTATTTATAAATACACTTTAACATAACAATGATAAAAATTCATAATTCTAAAGATCTTTAAAACTTTTTAAAAAATTAAAGAAAAAATATTAAAAAAATAATTAAAGTTTAAGAAAATATAATAAAAACTAAAATTATTTCAAACAAGAAAAGATCAATTTTAAACTTTATTACTACTGTTGTTCCTGGATAACTAAGTAGGTTAATCTGACACATACACACACATAAACATACTATTCAAAATTTAACTTTTTATAAAAGGCTGAATAAGTTCGCGATATTTTGCTATCCTTCCCTTTCTAAACTAAATAAATCTCACAACAATTTCTTAAAATGATTAATTTATGCCGGAAATGTTTTCTATTTTCATACAGTAAAAAAAGCCCAAAATAATTTCAGCTCAAACAGCTGTGCCCAATTTGGTTTGGTTTGGTTTGGTTTGGAGCACTACGGTCTACTGTTTTGCACACGATGGCTAATGAGACCGGGACCTACTGTTTAAAGCCGATTCCGAACGGCTACGAACATCCATGCCATAGTGGGATTCGAACCCACGAACTCCGGTACCGACGATCAGCGCCCTAACCAATCGGCCAGCGTTCGGCGTGCCCAATTTAGAGTGTTCTTTATCCAAGGGTAAAAACATTAGACTCAGCCTTTCATTCCTTCAGTGGGTAGACAAACAGAGGATCAAGCATGATTGAGAACTAAATACTGGGGGTTCAGAATAAGGTTGACCACCTAACCAGAACATATACTTCGAACTCCAGGGCCCTTGGTCTCGGAAATGGAGATTGGCACTGTAGGCCCTGGCCCCCCAGGAGCTGTTGCACGAAGAGTTAAATACATTAGAAATATGGTCATCAGAAACTGCAAAAGCTTTTACAAAACTGAGATGCCCTCTAATGAGTTATAACTGTATAACAAAAACAAGAACTCTATACCACTGCCAAAACCAAGGGGTTTAAGTCATCCTGAAAGTTATTCGGGATCGAAATTAAATCCACTATATAACCCGGCAGGTACCAATTGTGTCAGAATACCATAGCATTTATATTTTATCTTAATTTCAAAGGTTATGCTGTACACTAAAGAAAATGATCCAAATCAGTACAAACATTACAGATCAATAATTAACACATTACATGCGGGACACACCCACTTGGCGTGCCAATTCGTTATCTGCGGGAGCGAGTAATCTCCCTTTTACGCAGTGTGTTAGTTATTGGCGGGAAAGGGAGATCACCACTATTTTTTCTTGGTATTCCCCCGCTAAGCGTTTAAGAATTTAACTTTGAGACAAATATTATACTAAAAAAACTAGCGTAATACACAAAATAAAAATTTCATACAATTATATATATGCATAAATAACATACTGTATAATATGAATAACCATAGGTTAGCTTCTAAAGCTTCTTTCCAGTGAAATCTTACTTTTAAATATAGCAGGTACGTAGTCCCCGCTTCCAAAAATTACGACACTCCCCATCCATTTAGGTAGGATGAGGCGAACATCATTCCCTCAGTGAACGATAAGTTCGGTTGAAGGGCTTATATTGCCCCAGCGTCGGATCTATTTACACAGAGTAAACAAAGTAAATAATGAATTATAATTTAAAAAATTACTTGTGTTCATCGATTACATGGATTCTTTTATTTTTCTAAGGGTTGTTTGCATTATACATATAAAGTCACTTCTTTATGTAGTTTTGGTTGTGGAATGCTTGAAAAAAAGATAATTTTTTAGAAGTTCATTTAATTAGCAAGGTAGTAAGGATATTTGAATCCTCTGTTAGGATGTTAGATTCTTTACATACAGTGTAGCATCTAAAAATTAATTTCATGCTGTTTCACAATTTATAACTGAAATCCATTTCAAACATTCGTTCATTATTGGATCTAGTCTAGACAGTAAAGACTAATCCTTTAACTGAGATTTATAGTTAATATACATGACCACTCTAATGGCCAAAAAAAAAATGTATTATTTTCAGTATTACGAAAAGCGTTATGCTGTATTTTTGCACTTTCGAAAAGCAAAGTATCATTGTCTAAAATTAAATAACTCTTGAGGTTTCTCAAAAAATGCTTTTAATATAAATCTAAGCGATAAAGAGATTTTAATTTTTTACCAAATGTGTAATACTGAAGAATATATATATATATATATATATATATATATATATATATATATATATATTCCTATATCTAGAGATATGCATTATTATTCATACACGAACAATGAGATAGAAATGTGTGTGTCCACGTGTATGAATATGTATTAAGCATTTCCCTTTTATATTCTAATATTACATTATTATAAGAAACTAAATAAAATAAGAATACATAACTTTAAAATGTATAATTACTATATATTTGTCACTGTAACGGCATGCCTCCCTCACAAAGACTTTTTCTCGAAAGAGTTTGAGAAATAGACTCCGTTTTATGTGGAGACAAAAGAGTTGTTTTCCCCAGTGCCACGATGGCTAGACTTTTGTGTATCCTACAGGTAGCGGAATAACAGGGCAAACAGCCAGAAGGATGCTCAACGTTGCTCGCGAGTCTTTCAAAGGGGTCGCCGCGGAAGAGTTAGATTTTTCGCCGACACGCAATTCCGGAGACTCCCGTGTTTGCAGCCGGTGATTATATAGACCAGAACAATCAAGTCGGTTGAAGGTGATATCATCGGCAGATGATCCAATGAAGAAATTGTGGGTGAGGCCCCCTCTCTTAGAGGCTCCTCCCCTAAAAAGACAAGATGAGATTTTTTAACCAGTTAGCGAGGAGCCAGCTAATTCGGAGGACGTCTTGACCAGTCTCTCCATCGGAGAATTTTCTTAGTGATCATCTCAGAGAGATTGATAGCTATACCCTAGGTTTCTTTTTCCCCGATCCGATTCCACATTCAATTCCCCAGACCATATACTCCTTCTCGAGGAATCCATTTGCATTTAATATTGAAGTTTCAAGCCGTATACGCAATGTGATTTATATGAGAATAAATATATTCTTGAAAAATTAATTTATTGTCCAGTTGGGGTACTGGCATGAAATTAGCTTTTGTCGCCTATGAAGAGTAGTCATATAGGTGCATTGCATCTTCTGGATAAGCAAAACGTTCGCTGAATCATCGTTTTGAAACACTGTTGGTATAATTGGTTATTCTATACAGAGTTGCTCAACATTTGCCAGTCTATCTCTCCGAAGTCGTGTCTCCTCTCTCTATGGGTGTGCACCACATTTATGATTTTGCGTATACCATTTTAATGCACTATATTTTAAAACATTGGATAATATATAATTAACCAGTATATCAGAAATGTATATTATTCTTAAAAGCCAATAATAAATTTTAGACGTCATTATTAGCTCTGTCTCTCCATGATGCAATAGTTTTCGAATGCATACGACACACTTTATATATACCAAATTTGATGACATTACATGTTTTGCGACTGGTCATTTAAGTTGACGTTAAAAGTAGGCAATGATCACATTAATATGACAATGTGTATATTGCATTCTATTCTTTGTCATTTTTTAAACTCAAGGAAAATGAAATATTGAAGGATTTAACAATTAATAAAAGGATAATTTTGAAATGAATCGTAAGTAAAAGCATTTGTGTAGAATGTTACTTACCACTTTTATTTATAAATAAATCTTTAACATAATGATAAAAAATTATTCTAAAAATCTAAAAATGTAATTTTTTTAATTTTAAAAAATATATAAAGTAAGAAAATGTAATAAAAAGGAAAATTATTTTTAAGAAAGAAAAAATCGTTATTTAAAACTTTATTACTATTGTTGTTCACTGATAGTAGATTAATGTTTACATACACACCCACAAAGATACTATTAAAATTCAACTTGCTATAAAAGGCTGAATAAGTTTAGATAGTTCACGAAATTATTAGCTATGTCTCCCTTTTTAAATGGCGAGAGATGGCCTAATGGTTAGGGTGCTCTTCGAAACCGGAGTTCGTTGCTTCGAATCCCACTATGGCATGGATGTTCGTAGCCGTTCGTAATTGGCTTTAAGCAGTAGGTGCCGGTATCATTATCCCCCGTGTTGCAAAAAGTAGACCGTAGCGCTCCAAACTAAAACCTTATTTAAACTTAATAAATCCTACAACATATTCTTAAAATGATTAAATTTATACTGGAAATATTTTTTCAATTTTTATTTTGTATGAAAAAAGCCAAAAATAGTTTCCAACTCAAATAACTGTACCGAATTTGGAGTGTCTTTTACCCAGAAGAAGTAAATACATTAGAAATATGGTGGTTAAAATTAATAACTGCAAAATCGTTTCCAAAGAATAGAGGTCCTCTAAAGAGTTATAACTTTATAATAAAAACCAAAACTCTCTATCGCTGCCAAAACAATAGGGTTTAGGTCATCCTAAGTTTATTGCGATTAAAAATTACATCCCCTATATGACGAAAACAACCCCTCAGTCCCTAAATGCGTCAGAATACCATAGATTTTTATATTTTATCTTAACTTGAAAGTTATACCGTGCACTAAAGAAAATAACCCAAATAAATACAAACATAGATCAATAAATAATTGAAAACAAAAAAAAAATGAATTAATCTCTGTGAGACAAATAATAATAAACTACAAATATTTAGTGCTATACAGAAAATAAAAATGTTTCTTAGAATTATATATATGCATTAATAACATACTGTATAATGTTAATCCGCATAGTTTAGCTTCTAAAGACATTGCAGTGAAATTCTACTTTTAGATATAGCAGGGACTTGGTCCCCGCTTCCAAAAATTATGACATTCCCCGTTCATTTAAATGAAATGGGGCGAACATCATCCCCTCGGTAAACGATAGGTTTCTGTTCGGGAGCATGTAATGCTCCAATGTCGGATCCAACTTACACAAAAGTAAAGAGTAAATATATTAGTATATACTTTTAAAAATTACTGGTGTTCAATGATTACTGGGATTTTTTATTTTGAAATGACTCCAATGGTTATTCCAGTGTAAAACTATTTACGTCCATATAAGGGATAGCTAAATATTTGTAGAATTTTTTTATATTTTTTCGGAATGAGTTTCTCTTAATATAAGTAGATGGCAATCCTATAAACAATATACTAGTTTTTTGACTGTCTGAAATGGTGTATTATTCTGACATTTAGATAGATATTTTACCCTTTTTCTAACCTTATAAATTTACTTTTTCTTCAGGTACAACGACTAAAAATATAATAAATAGGTTTTTCGTAAGCTTCATATTACAAAATTGTGTTTATTAAATAATTCATTTATCATGATAATAAATATTATCACACAATTTTCTATTTTATAAAGGACCAAGCATGATGTCTAAGATTTCAGTTCACCATTAATGAGAAAAGGCTGCAATATTCAAAGTTATTTCAATTTTCTATTTCTTTTCTCCTAACAGTCCGCCGAACGCTGGCCGATTGGTTATGGCGCTGATCGTTGGTACTGGAGTTCGTGGGTTCGAATCTCTCTATGGCATGGATGTTCGTAGCCGTTCGGAATCGGCTTTAAGCAGTACGTCCCGGTCTCATTAGCCCTCGTGTGCAAAACAGTAGACCGTAGCGCTCAAAACCAAAACCAAACCTAACAGTCCATATCCACGAACTTAATATATTTTTCCATATATAATTCATCGTGAATGACTCGGGAATAAATGTGTTAATAACGGGATAAATTTTTAAACCTGTTAACTTATTTTGTGTAATAGGGCTTAAAATGCATTTGTAACACGTACGCATCGAGAAAAGATATTATTTCCATTTTAAAGAAATAAACGTTGTTGTCAGGAAATGACAATAAGGAGAAAAGTGTTTTCTTTTCTGCGAAATTCTTAGACATGATGTAGGGTCGCGACACCAAAAAGTAACAACTCCATATCCACGATAGAAATTTGCTAGACATATAGAACCCCTTAGAACAATTTTAGTTGACTCATTCCATAAAAATTTTGTAAAATAGTAGAAAATTATTATTTGTTTAAATAAGTTTTTTAAAAGGACAAAGTTGTGGTTAAAACAACTCGAAGTAATATTCAAAATTCTAAACGAGGCATCAACTTCCTCGAGACTATATTGGAGTAGTTTTATAGCACGTTCAGCACGATGGCCGATTGGCTAGGATGCTGGCCTTCGTTGCTAAGAGAAATAATCTGGATTTTAAACGGCATCAGTTCCCTCACTAAAAATTTTTGCTTAATACCTTTTACATTAATAGTTACACGTGAAGATTTAATATTGAATAAAATAGACTGGATTCCTCCTAGCTAGTTCAGAAATGAATTATTACATTATTAAAGTATTATTACTCTTTTATGCATATTCGTAGAAAAGGAAGTTTAAAATCTCTTATTAGCAAAGATAACTATTCATAGACTGTTGTAAATACTGGAAGCTGTTTTTCTGAATATTTTTGCTGCCCTTAATTTTGTCACCAGAAAAAATATTATGGTTAATAGTGCTATTACTAAAAGTATAAGCAACAAACTTGCTGATATAGCAGTTATACCAAGATTCCTATAGATTTCTCTTGATTTCGTTCATTTTTAATTCTCATGTTTATGAACACAATTATTACAGTTCAAATTGTTCACCTTCTCAATTATAATACATAGATTTTCCATTTTTTTTTCATCCATTTGATAGTTTTAACTTTCCTAGTGTTTGAAACATTTCGGATCTAAGTTACATAATTTACTAGTCTGGATGAAATTCATACAATTATACTACTTCTTGTTACTTATTAATTTATATGCTCCAGCCTTAATCCTTAGAAAAATCAGTGTTCGTATATGTATGATATTATCGGTTTGATATATATTGTAATTATTTTTTATTATTTCTGAGCTTCATGTTGTTGAATCCATGCATTTCTGTTAACCATACCGAATGGTCATTGTCAAGTTACAGTCTAATTATCCCCTAATTAGACAACGAGTTGGTTACTCGTAATTTTTTATGAGAACGTCCTCTACTCCTAACTTCCTTGAGAGCTGGGGTGTATTAAATTTTTGTTTGGATCACTTTTTGCCTAGAGGCCTAAATATTTGTTTTGATCTGCTTACGTTTGGAGGTTAAAGTGAAGAACTTACACTTCGCTAGGTACTCCGTTAAACCCAATTACTTTGACTTTGATAAAAATAGAGGAGTGTCATTCTTGAATGTTTTTAACTGAGTAAATATTGCAAGCTATAACCTAGATTGTGATTAACCCTTATCTAACCTCCCCGGTCAGAATATCCACAAAGATGCCCTTGCAAAAAAATTTTAAACAGTCTTTGTCGTGTAGCTCTCATTAAATTTAGGTATTTACCTATGATCAAATTTATAGTGGTTATTATTTTGTTAGTCACAAAGACTAAATATTATTTGGGTTGCAATGTGTAGATTATTTATGTTCTCAAATTTAACCAAGTTCTGAGAGACTACAAACTTAATCTTTAAAAAATGAATCAGCTAAATTAAGAGTTATTAAAATCAAACTTTACACTCTTAAAATAAACACATACAAGGTTGATAGTTTAAAATAAAATTAAGCAAATTTATTATTATGCTATATACATGTCTAATATACAAAAATTATTATTATCATTTAAAAAGATATTTGTTAGTTTATAAAATTATCTATATTTTAAACATCATATTATATTGTATAATTTTTTCCTGTCCTTGGATACACCTGAATTTGAATAATTTTCTTATCTTAAATGTAGTTATTAGAATAATGTTTCCATATTTTAGTAAATCACTTTAATTAAAGGAAATTTTTGAAATATCTATAAAATTTGATTAAAAAATACACCTCCGATTTACGCAATAGGAACATGAGGCAAATACATTTTTTATAAGTTTAAATATGCATGGAATTTAACGATATATAAAATTAAATATAACTTATTCAAATTACAGTACTAAAATTTCAACATTATAAAACTGTAAAAGTGTTATTTTATCAACTGTTTTAGATAGCTATTTCTTTTATTCTCCTGTCATTTTTTAAATAATTTAAATAATTATTTTCTCTATTTTTTTTCAGAACCAAATGAATTATTCCTTCACATATTATTTTGTAGCGGGTACATATGCTGCCCTCTCCTTTTATTACAGGTGGCGCCACGAGAGCCATCTAATTTTTTCCCATGGCACCCCTCTCTTTCTGTGTGAGTTATTGTCTATGATCTTGTTTTTCGTGCTGTGTCTTGTAATGTGTTCCTTTGTATTGTTTTCTGCAACGTAACCAAAGAATAAAAAATAATTCCTAAAATTAGACTTATTATTTAACAACCAATTTTCGCATAAATAAGAATCTCGTCCATCTACAATTTTAAATTAGGATCCTAGTGCATATCTCCTAGAATATGAGATTGAATTGTTGCAAAGAATTTTGTATTCTAAATTGACGGCACTAATTGCATTTTTCAGCTAGTTTTTAAATATATAGATTCATGTACGTTATTTGAAAAAATGTTTGGAATATGTGAAAATGTGTGTCTTACTAGAAAGGTGATATTTAAATAGATATAACATCTGTTTTAATATCACCTTTCTTTCAGAAACAATATTGTAATAAAAATACAGTATGCATTTATAGACGAGAAAATATTTTACTATATATTATTCATCCCGTGTGGGTGTATTGTATACATAATAAATTCAGTTGCCTCAAAAAATGGAGAATTTACTTAAATTTCTCAGTTCCAATAAGAAAGAAAATTAATCTATAAATTTAAAATTTTAAAAAAAAATTCAACAGTCTTCCGAAGTCGAAATAAAACTACAGAATTTTGTACATGTTTATTAATATTTTTTTAACACAATAAGAAATATTTTTATATGCCATCAAATTTCATCCATATGTAAAAATAAACGTTCTACATTTAAATTGAATATATCGAAAGTATGAATCTTAAACCAGAAATTTTATAACCAATTTCAATAAAACGTTTTGAAAACTAAAATCCCAATACGTTTATACGAGAATGTTACTGATGCATATATAACATTCTTAAAATGATTAAATTTATACTAGAAATGGTTTCAAATTGCATTTAGTATGAAAAGAAAATGGTTTTCAGCTTAAATGCCTGTTACCAAATTGCAGTGGCCCTTACCGAGAGGTTGTTAAAACTGGGAACGGCAAAATCTTTTCCTAAACGGAGATATCCTCTATAGTGAACTATTTTAATATATAAAATTTTTCTATCTTGTGTTTGAATAATAAAGCTCCTCCTAAATGGCTGGACTGATTTTGATGAATTTTTTTAATATCAAAAGGTTATGCAGTACCCAAAAGAAAATAATCCAAATTAGTACATATTTTACAGATCAATATATAATTGAAAACAAAAAAGATAACCTCTCTGGGGGCGAAATAGTAAAAACTACAAATATTTAGTGTTATGCATAAAATAAAAAATATTCCTTTCAATGATATATATGCATTAAAAACAGACTGCATGGTGTTAATCTCACAGATCAGCTTTTAAAGATTTTCCAGAAAATTGTATTTTAATAAATTACAAGGACATGCGAATGCCTTCCCCTCAACTAAAAATTACATTCCTCACATGCGTGTTTCATATCAGGGGTAAAAGTCAATTACTTGGTATATAATGAGATGTCCTTGTTCATATGTTTGTATCTATAGACATTTAACACTTCGCGTGCCGGCAACGTATTTTTACGCTTTTTGCAGTCTGTCACTGGAGCAAGGGTCACGGAAAAATACGTATTTAGTAGATTTGTGGTAGATACCCGCTAACCACCACAAATCTACTAAATAAGTAAAATTATATGCATGTGTGACATTATAAGCGTGTTGTTTGTGTTTCTACACAACGTTTTGCATTTTTTCTTTCCACAAGTTATGATTGTCGAGTTACTCGGTCTTTTGTTGCGTTATTTCGTCTTCAACCGAATTCCTAGCTCCAAAACGTACAAGTCGTGTTTTGTCAATTTGAAGCTTGGTTTTTTATTGTTGAATACAAAATTGATAAAATGGGTCGTTAAAGATAGTGATGAAGAATAAGCGCTGACAGATCTTCGGACTTTAATTTTAAAAATCGTTTATTTTTGTGATTTTGTAAAAATATTGTTTTTTTTTGTTGTTGTTAAATAATCTACAGTATATATTAAACTGTAAAATAAAAAAGTTTCGTTCATAAAAATCAAAGTAGTTTCGATTTACTGTGATTTTTCTGAATAACTAAACTTTCCCGCGATTCACGAAAAAACGCCCGCTGCAAGCTTAAGTTGGCGATGAAGTATACCAACATGCCAAGAATTAAAAGATTTTCTACTTTTCAAAATTGCGGGACGTAGTCCCTCTTCCAAAAATTACACACTCCCCAATCCAGATGAGGGGGCCGAACGTCAACCTACCCATAGGTTTCCGTTCGGGGGTATTCTCCTTCTTGATCGAGAAATACCTCAGTGCATCTGATCAGCGTAAATTTAAAGTAAACCTTCAAATATTTATTTATACATTTAAATATTACTGGTGTTCTTTGTTTAAAGAGATTGTTTCATTTTTCCAACAATTGTTTG
>JAGEOH010000540.1:27500-39904 GCA_032207245.1 Pardosa pseudoannulata
CCATCCAACATACTCCCTAGATCTAACCCTTTGTGACTTAATTCGTATGAAGAAGCCACTTCGTGGCATTCGTTTCAGAACTGTTCCAGAGATTCTTGCGGCAATAGACCGGTCCATTCGAACTATAAACAGAACATGCGCTGCTACAGGTGTTCTGCGACTTCCACATAGTTGGATATTGGTTACACACAATGCTGACGACTATATAGAAGGACTGTAAAACATGGTGACATAAATCACTTTTGTATTCCATGTAAATAAATAGTTGCCACTATTAAAGTTCCAACCCTTATATAATATTGGTATTGATTTTAATTTACACAATATATCATGTGACCTGGCGAAGCAAAATGCATTTTCATTACTGCCCAATAATTAATTGGGGTTTAACCAGGCATAGTCTAGAAGATAATTTTAAATATAAAAATTCTTAATCTAGTTATTTATGATTTCCATATAATAAGTAAAGAGATTTGATTCTGAGATGTAATCAATAGTACATCGGCGTGTGGATAGCGTACAGCTCATGAACTGACAGCGTTCATGGTTTAATGCTTGATATTTTTAATCTTATACCTATCATTTTTAATACAGTACGGTTTCATTTATATATCGTTCAAATGTTTGACGTGAAAGATGATATACATAAAACACATACAATTGAATTTTTTTTTTAATTCTTACTTCGTTTAGAACACTAGTGTATATGAGAAATAGAATATAATGGAGAGATATTGTGTTTAAAAGGTATGTTATAAAGAACTTTAAAATTTTGTTTTTTCAATGCCTACATAATGTATTTTCTGAAGTTTGTTAAAGAAATTAGCTGATGTATATTAGTTTACATCATTAGCTACAGAAGATATAGCTGCGACGACTGTTGGCGTGTAATGGGTGTGACAACCTTTTTCGACGCTCGCGCCATGATGTTGGAAGATAATTATATTTTATGTTTTCGTTGTGTGTGAGGTGCTCCCTTAAAATGTAAAATATCTTAATAAATAATATCGGAGCAAAAATGCTTTTTTGAAGATTTAATTGAAAACCGAAGTCTATATGTATAATATCATCAAGTATATATTCCCCGTCGCTTAGCTTTTCGAGCAGGGGCGTACGCAAGGGGGGTAGGGGTTTAAACACCCCCTTGAGCTCAGACAAAATGGCAAAAATAAAAAATATTAGTAGAAATTATGAGGGCTATTATTTTTTAGAATTAGGAACCCCCCTCCCCTTGAAGAATTCTGCGTACCCCACTGTCTTCGAGTAAAGCAGCTTCTCATTTATATCACTGATGAGAGATTTATTAGCCATAGGACACCCATATCTTGGCTTTAACCCTCTGAGTGGAAGAAATCGAGGAAAAATGTCTAAAAAATATTCTAAATATTCCCTGTGTCAGTGGCCAAAGTTTTCTATGATTTTTTTCCTTCACCCTTAGTCGACTAGTCCGGTAAACACACCCTCGTTATTGTCCCTTTACTTCCGGTTATAAATAGCTATATAAATAGATATTATAGATTGTTAATTTTTAATACACATAAAACTCGCCAAGTCTCGAAGAAATAATGGATTCTAAAAGTACAAATAAAAATATTCTTTGAGAGATTTATTTATATTCTGTACGAAAGTCGTCCAAGATATTTAAGTGGTGCAATTAGAGATACACCAGTTACCACAAACGAAATACTTCAGAATAGAGATTTACAAAGCTATCAGCGTCTTTGTGCCTCAGGGGGTAGAGGTGAATCCCTCTATAAATGTTAGCCAAAAAGGGATGCAGTTCCTAAACAATCGACCTGAACCTCCAACCACAGAACTCCTTGTGGGAAAGAACTGACATAAATGTACACTACAACGATTTTCGAAGCGTTTTTGGAGGACGAAAGTTGTACGTTTTGAAGACATCATCGGTTTGGTGGAATTGTACGTGCGAACCGCTTAGAGGGTTAAAGAAATCCAAACCTTACATATTTCTATGAGTATGTCTATGGGGTCATGTTAAAACATTATACAATCAGAAACTCAAATACAAGACTAAAGTACGATCCGTCACTGAACAGGAAACATTTCTAATGAACACCAACATAACGCCATACTTGACTTTCCAAAAGGGAGTGATCTTACTTCATGATGAACAGCTGAAAGTGTGGTGATAAATAAATATGAATTTACAGTACAGTTTTTCGGCGTATTGCTGCATTAAATATGTTCTAAAATCGCAGAGTAACTAGTGTTTTCTTCCATTTTAAAATGTTTGGAAAACTTTTACTTATAACAATATAAAATATAAAAACAAGGATAATAGTTACCTAATTCAGTATTTGTTTTGTTTAATATCGCTGAACAGGAAACATTTCTGATGTACACCAACGTAACGCCATACTTGACTTTCCAAAAAGCAGTGCTTTTTTAAATATATCTAAATGTAAATGAATTTGCAAGCCCACCCCCAACCATTTTATCCTTCTCTAAAAATCCTAGAATTTTACTTAAAATGAAAATAAAAATTTTTGTTCTATAATCTAGAGTAAATGACTGTAATTTTTAAGTCAAAGGCGAAAATTTTACCATGTTGGCACTGCGTGGGGAATGACTGCTGAAATGAAGTGGGCGTGGTTTGAGGCTTGCGGTGTTTGTATTTATTATAGTTACTTATATACTAACTAGTTAGTTTCTTTATATTTTGTAAACTAATTCTATAGGCACAAAACTACTATTAAGAAGACTTGTACCCATTTCACAATTTTTTTTATTTAAGCTTGTTTGATTAAATACTTTGCATATCACCTTAAAGATATTACATAATTTTGATTGATTTTGTGAAATAAAAAATTTTGGGGTATATTATTAGAAATATGTGAAACTTTAAATCTTATCTTCTTAACCTCTTTTTATTCTCTTACCACAATTATTTTCGTTACATTGATAACATTATTCTAAATAACTTCAGAAAATGAATTTTTAATTGAAAAGTTCTTGTAAAAAAAATAAATAAAACTAAATGTGTAAAAATCCATCAAAAATTATGAATTTCTTTATATTTTAAGTTTTAAAAAATTCTTACATATTTAATGTAAAATTCATAAGTAATTCTTTTAGACACATTTAAATATAAACAAAAATTCGAGTTATTTTTTTTCAACCTTTTAAATTTTAGCAAATTGAATTTATGGATACAGATTTTCTAAAAAGTACTAGTGTAAAATGTTAGCTACTACTTGTTTTATTTATAAATACATTTTAACATAAAGATGATAAAAATTCATGATTCTAAAGATCGTTAAAACTTTTTAAAAAATTAAAGAAAACCTATTTAAAGGTTAAGAAAATGTAATAAAAACTAAAGATATTTCGAACAAGGAAAGATCATTATTTTAAACTTTATTACTACCGTTATTCCCGGATATCTAAGTAGGTTAATCTGTACATACACACACATACACATACTATTGAAATTCAACTTTCTATAAAAGGCTGAATACGTTTGCGATATTTGCTATCTTTCCCTTTCTAAACTAAATAAATCCCACAACATTTTTTTCAAATATTTAAATTTATACCTGAAATGTTTTACATTTTCATTCAGTATAAAAAGCCCAAAATAATTTCATCTCAAATAACTGTGCCCAATTAGGAGTGTTCTTTATCCAAAGGTAAATACATTAGACTCAGCCTTTCATCCCTTCAGTGGATAGACAAACTGAGGAGCAGGCACGCTCTGAAACTAAACACTGGGGGTTCCGCGTGAGACTGACCACCTAACCGGAACATATACTTAGCACCCCAGAGCCCTTGGTTTCGGAAACGGAGATTGGCACTGTAGGCTATGGCCCCCTAGGAGCTGTTGCACGAAGAGTTAAATACATTAGAAATATGGTCATCAGAAACGGCAAAATCTTTTACAAAACTGAGATGCCCTCTAATGAGTTATAACTGTATAACAAAAACAAGAACTCTATACCACTGCCAAAACCAAGGGGTTTAAGTCATCCTGAAAGTTATTCGGGATCGAAATTAAATCCACTATATAACCCGGCAGGTACCAATTGTGTCAGAATACCATAGCATTTATATTTTATCTTAATTTCAAAGGTTATGCTGTACACTAAAGAAAATGATCCAAATGAGTACAAACATTACAGATCAATAATTAACACATTACATGCGGGACACACCCACTTGGCGTGCCAATCGTTATCTGCGGGAGCGAGTAATCTCCCTTTTGTGCAGTGTGTTAGTTATTGGTGGGAAAGGGAGATCACCACTATTTTTTCTTGATGTTTCCCCGCTACGCGCATAGGAATTTAACTTGGAAACAAATAGTGAACTAAAAAAAAAGTTAGCGTGATAACAAAATAAAAATGTTTCTTACAATTATATATATATATATATATATATATATATATATATATATATATATATATGCATAAATAACATACTGTATAATATGAATAACCATAGGTTAGCTTCTAAAGCTTCTTGTCAGTGAGATCTTACTTTTAGTTATAGCAGGGAAGGAGTCCCCGCTTCCAAAAATTACGACACTCCCCATCCAACGTAGAATGAGGCGAACATCATTCCCTCAGTGAACGATAAGTTCGGTTCGGGGGTTTATATTGCCCAATCATTATAATGCCATCAATTATATGGATCCTTTTATTTTTCTTGTGATTGTTTGCATTATACACATATAAAGTCACTTCTTTATGTAGTTTTGGTTGTGGAATGCTTGAAAAACAGATAATTTTTTACAAGTTCATTTTGTTAGGATGTTAGATTCTTTACATACAGTGTAGCATCTAAAAATTAATTTAATGCTGTTTCAAATTTTATAACTGAAATCCATTACAAACATTCGTTATTATTGGATCTAGTCTGGACAGTAAGGACTAATCTTTAACTGAGATTTATAGTTAATCCACATTATCACTCTAATGGCCAAAAAAAATTATGTATTATTTTCAGTATTACGAAAAGCGTTATGCTGTATTTTTGCACTTTGAAAAGCAAAGTATCATTGTCTAAAATAAATAACTCTTCAGGTTTCTCAAAAAAATGCTTTTAATATAAATCTAGCCATAAAGAGACTTTAATTTTCACAAAAGTTTTTACCAAATGTGTAATACTGAAGAATATTATATATATATATATATATATATATATATATATATATATATATATATATATATATATATTCTTATATCTAGAGATATGCATTATTATTCATACACGAACAATGAGATAGAAATGTGTGTGTCCACGTGTATGAATATGTTTTAAGCATTTCCATTTTATATTCTAATATTACATTATTATAAGGAACTAAATAAAGTAAGAATAGATAACTTTTTTAAATGTATAATTCCTATATATTTGTTATTAGTGCATATCCTTAGACACTGTAACGGCGTGCCTCCCTGACAAAGACTTTGTTTCTCGAAAGAGTTTTAAAAATAGACTCCGTTTTATGTGCATATAAAGGAGTTGTTTTCTCCGGCACCACGATGGCTAGACTTTTGTATCCTACAGGTAGCGGAAAAACAGGGCAAACAGCCAGAAGGATGCTCAAAGTTGCTCACGAGTCTTCAAAGGGGTCGCCACGGAAGAGTTAGATTTTTAGAGATTAAAACGGTATTCATCCAAAAAAGCCACTAGTCTCCACTCGGTGAAGTCCAGTTGGGGTACTGGCATGGAAATTCCAGCTTT
The DNA here is from genome assembly GCA_032207245.1 of Pardosa pseudoannulata. Lineage (NCBI taxonomy): Eukaryota > Metazoa > Arthropoda > Arachnida > Araneae > Lycosidae > Pardosa > Pardosa pseudoannulata. Next base: position 33,207 of record JAGEOH010000540.1, read on the forward strand.
TGTCGCCTATGAAGAGTAGTCAGCATAGGTGCATTAAACAGGCATTTTCTAGAAAGCCCATAAGCAGAAACGTTCGTTGAAACATCGTTGTGGAGACACTATTGGTAGCCCCTTGGTTCATCTACGCAGTCAGTTGCTCAACATTTGCCAGTCTATTCTCTCCGAAGTCGTCCGTCTCATCTGCCTTCTATGGCCCGTGGTGCACCACATTTGCCGCATCACTGATTTTGCGTAGTACCATTTTTACCATGCACGGTATACTTTTAAAACATTGGCCCACGAACAGCTTATAAAATTACCAGTTTCAGAAATGCTTCCACGCTTTTCTTGAAAGTCAATGATCATGCCATTTTAGACGTCGGATTAATAGCTCCGTCTCTCCATGACTGCAAGACGTTTTCGGAATGCCTACAACACACTTTATATATCCACCAAATTTGATGACAACACTTGCGTTTTGCGACTGGTCATTTAAAGTTGACGTTAAAAGTAGGCAATGATCACATTAATATGACTCGACTGTGTATATTGCATTCTATTCTTTGTCATTTTTTAAACACAAATAAAACGAAATATTGAAGGATTTGCGAACAATCAATTTAAAAGAACAATTTTGAAATGAATCGTAAATAAAATCATTTGTGTAGAATGTTACTTACCACTTTTATTTATAAATAAACCTTTAACATAATCATAAAAAATTATAAAATTTAAAAATTGTTAAAATTTAATTTTTTTAATTTTAAAAATATTTTAAAGTTAAGAAACTGTAATAAAAAGAAAAATTATTTTTTAAGAAAAGGAAAAATCGTTATTTAAAACTTTATTACTATTGTTGTTCACTGATAGTAGATTAATGTTTACATACACACCCACAAAGATACTATTAAAATTCAACTTGCTATAAAAGGCTGAATAAGTTTAGATAGTTCGCGAAATTATTAGCTATGTCTCCCTTTTTAAATGGCGAGAGATGGCCTAATGGTTAGGGTGCTCTTCGGAACCGGAGTTCGTTGCTTCGAATCCCACTGTGGTATGGATGTTCGTAGCCGTTCGGAATCGGCTTTAAGCTGTAGGTGAAGGTCTCATCAACCCCTCGTGTTGCAAAAAGTAGACCTTAGCGCTCCAAACTAAAACCGTATTTAAACTTAATAAATCCTACAACATATTCTTAAAATGATTAAATTTATACTGGAAATATTTTTCAATTTTTATTCTTTATGAGAAAAGCCAAAAATAGTTTCCAACTCAAATAACTGTACCGAATTTGGAGTGTCTTTTACCCAGAAATAAATACATTAAAAATATGGTGGTTAAAATTAATAACTGCAAAATCGTTTCCAAAGAAGAGAGGTCCTCTAAAGAGTTATAACTTTATAATATAAACCAGAAGTCTCTATCGCTGCCAACACAATAGGGTTTAGGTCATCCTAAGTTTATTGCGATTCAAAATTACATCCACTATATGACGAGAACAACCCCTCAGTCACTAAATGCGGCAGAATACCATAGATTTTTATATTTTATCTTAACTTGAAAGGTTATACCGTGCACTAAAGAAAATAATCCAAATAAATACAAACATAGATCAATAAATAATTGAAAACAAAAAAAATAATTAATCTCTGCGAGACATATTAATAAACTACAAATATTTAGTGCTATACAGAAAAAAAAATGTTTCTTAGACTTTTATAGATGCATTAATAACATACTGTATAATGTTAATCCGCATAGTTTAGCTTCTAAAGACATTGCAGTGAAATTCTACTTTTAGATATAGCAGGGACATGGTCCCCGCTTCCAAAAATTATGACACTCCCCGTTCATTTAAATGAAATGGGGCGAACATCATCCCCTCGGTAAACGATAGGTTTCTGTTCGGGAGCATATAATGCTCCAATGTCGGATCCACCTTACACAAAGTAAAGAGTAAATATATTAGTATATACTTTTAAAAATTACTGGTGTTCAATGATTACTGGGATTTTTTATTTTGAAATGACTCCAATGGTTATTCTAGAGTAAAGCTATTTACGTCCATATAAGGGATAGCTAAGTATTTGTAGAATTTTTTATATTTTTTCGGAATGAGTTTTTCTTAATATAAGTAGATGGCAATCCTATAAACAATACACTAATTTTTGACTATCTGAAATGGTGTATTATTCTGACCTTTAGATAGATATTTTACCCTTTTTCTATTCTTATAAATTTACTTTTTCTTCAGATACAACGACTAAAAATATAATAAATAGGTTTTTCATAAGCTTCATATTACAAAATTGTGTTTATTAAATAATTCATTTATCGTGATTAAATATTATCACACAATTTTCTATTTTCTAAAAGACCAAGCATGATGTCTCAGATTTCAGTTCACCATTAATGAGAAAAGGCTGCAATATTCAAAGTTATTTCAATTTTCTATTTCTTTTCTCCTAACAGTCGGCCGAACGCTGGGCGATTGGTTATGCCGCTGATCGTTGGTACTGGAGTTCGTGGGTTCGAATCTCTCTATGGCATGGATGTTCGTAGCCGTTCGGAATCGGCTTTAAGCAGTACGTCCCGGTCTCATTAGCCCTCGTGTGCAAAACAGTAGACCGTAGCTCTCCAAATCAAATGATACCAAACCTAACAGTCCATAAGAACTTAACATATTTTTCCATATATATATTCATCGTAAATGACTCGGGAATAAATGTGTTAATAACGGGTTAAATTTTTAAACCTTTTAAGTTATTTCGTCTAATAGGGATTAAAATGCATTTTAACACATACGCATCGAGAAAAGATAATTCTCATTTTAAAGAAATAAATTTTGTTGTCAGGAAATGACAATAGTGAGAAGTGTGTTCTTTTCTGAGAAATTCTTAGACATGATGTAGGGTCACGACACCAAAAAGTAACAACTCCATATCCACGATAGAAATTTGCTAGACATTTAGAACCCCTTAGGAGAACAATTTTAGTTGACTCATTCCATAAAAATTTTGTAAAATAATAGTAGAAAATTATTTGTTTAAATAAGTTTTTAAAAGTACAAAGTTGTGGTTAAAACAACTCGAAGGAATATTCAAAATTCTAAACGAGGCATCAACTTCCTCGAGACTATATTTCAGTAGGTTTATAGCACGTTCAGCACCATGGCCGATTGGTTAGGATGCTGGCCTTCGGTACCGGAGTTCGTGGGTTCGAATCCCGCTATGGCATGGATGTTCGTAGCCGTTCGGAATCGGCTTTAAGCTGTAGGCCCCGGTCTCATTAGCCCTCGTGTTGCAAAACAGTAGACCGTAGCACTCCAAACCAAACCAAAGCACGTTAGCTGCCATGACACATGTATCGTGCGTTTGGACCACGAGACACGAATGCCGTGTCTCAACCAACCCAGTATATTTAGCCGCTTGTCTCGCGATACGGGTCTCTCTGGCCTTTGCAGAGTTAGAATTTTGAAATAGATAGTGGGGGGGACCATAATGTGTATCTGACCCCCGATAATTTTTTATGTAAGTTTCATGTCAAAATGAGATGTCATATAAATGAGTGAATTATTGTATTGTATGTTTATCAGTCAAACGATTACCTCAGAAAATAAAAATGAAAAGCTACAGAAAAGTTGCTTTAATATTGTATATGTATTACAAAATGTATAATTAATGAAAATTCATTCATAAATTTACTTTTTCGTGTGTACTTTAGAGATGCCAGGAAGGCAATAGAACTTGTTGCATTGTATGCAAAGGAACTTGGATCTCTAAGTAATTTCTGTGCTGCTGCTCTTTCTGATGTGATTTGAATTACAAGTAATATTAGCAGAACAGCAACTTGGCTGAGTGCAACATTGTTTTCCACATTGTCGCAGCTAAGATGTTAATAAAAGGATTTAAAACTGTTGCAACTCTTCGTCTTTTGAAAAAATATCTGTGATCATATTTGGAATTTTTATCGGATTTGCTATTTCTCTATTTCTTACTTTGAACAAGTTTCAAAAAATTTCAAAGCAAGATTCCTGGATAAATTCTTAGATAACGTGGTTGTATATTTTAGTGGTACATACTTAATTGAGTTAACCCATATTGTACCACACCAACTAAATGTTTCTGTAAGTTATTAAAACTTAATCCATATAATTAATATGGTGTAACTAAGTATATAAAACCAAAATTTTGAAAAAATATTTTTAATTTCTTATGTAATTGGCTGTCCTATAAATAGGACAACGGTCCATTACACTACTAAAACTTAACAAATATCACTTACATTGCATTAGGTTGATTCATAGATGAATTTTGGGGAAACAGTCAAAACTAAATCCAACATTACATTTTAAGCATATTGTTGTAGGTTTTCTCTTGCAATTATTGAACTGGCAGTAAGAGAGTAAGTTTATCTTGCAAAAAATCTCCAGTTTTCTGAATAGAATAGACATATATTTACCCCTTGTTGTGTCCATGTGTTTGAACTGGTTTTCATTGAAAGATAAGAAAAGAATGTGCGCTATCAATGCAATATCGAATTCATAGTAAAATAATCAGGATTGGACAGTCGTCTTAATTTTAGGGCACCTTTATCATACTTACAAAATACACATGTAAAATATATTTTTCAGCAAAAACTGTCAGCTACATTATTAGCTCTGTTTTTAAACTAAAAGTAACCTCCACAATGTTTAAAAAAATAATAGTAATAAATATAAAATTAAAGATTAAAGATGAAAATTTTTAAGAGGTTGTTGAAAATAAATTTTGCAATACAATATAATTTAATTTCTAAGTTTGTTTGTTTTTTGTTACTATGCTAAAGTGTGTCTATTTTAAAGGTGTCAAAATAAAATCCACTCAAAAAATATTTATAATTTTATTATTAAATAGAATTTTATTTGCTGTTCTGTTTATAGGACAGCGGTCCAATATGGGTTAATGCAAGTCTTTCCATTACGTACGAGTTTATTCATGAAAGGTGTTGATCGTGCAGATCAATTTCTTTCCCATTATTCCATTTTGCCAAGAATCATATGAACCGAAACGGCAGCACTATATATTGTTAATATTACATTATTTAACAGTTTTATATTATACAAAACAATAAATTAAAATGAATGCGTAATGTATAAAAATACTTTTCAGTTTCGAGGGCGTGGCTAACTGGAGAAGTAGATGAAATGCAATCCACAATATTACGAGCTACTGGTCGAAATTCAGCGCCACCTAGTGGATTGTCTGGTTACAAGAGAAAACTCACCCTGGTGACACTAAGACCAACAAATTTTTTTAAAAATTCTTCTTAGTATGTAAGACACTTAGGAATTAGCGAAACGTGATATGTTTATATAACATGATATTTTGCGAAGTACCTTCCAAGGCACTTCGCAAAAGAAGGGAGGCTGTTTCATCAACTATCTAACTAAAAAACAATACTAATGCAACTTATGTGCATATTCGTAAGACTTAAATATATTAATTACAAAAATTATTTAAGTTTTAATTCATATATATCGAAATACTTTTTATATTAAATAAATATACAATTTATATTAAAGTTTTAGAGAAAATAAACCGTTTCGAATGTGTTAAGTCTGCCTTTTTTTAGTACATTTACAGTAATGTAATTTTATCTATTTATGTGTCATATATCTTTCGTTAACTTTATCTGTTTTTTTTTTTTTACCTTTTTTCTACCAGTCTGTTTCGTTGCTAAGAGAACGATCTAGATTTTAAACGGCATCAGTTCCCTCACTAAAAATTTGCTTAATACCTTTTACATTAATAGTTACACGTGAAGATTTAATATTGAATAAAACAGACTGGATTCCTCCTAGCTAGTTCAGAAATGAATTATTACATTATTAAAGTATTATTATTCTTTTATGCATATTTGTAGAAAAGGAAGTATAAAAACTGTTATTACCAAAGGTAACTATTCATAGACTGTTGTAAATACTGGAAGCTATTTTTCTGAATATTTTTGCTGCCTTTAATTTTGTCACCAGAAAAAATATTATGCTTAATAGCGCTATTACTAAAAGTATAAGCAACACACTTGCTGATATAGCAGTTATACCAAGATTCCTATAGCTTTCTCTTGATTTCGTTCATTTTTATTTCTCATGATGGTTATGAACACAATTATTACAGTTCAAATTGCTCACCTTCTTAATTAGAATACATAGGTTTTCCATTTTTTTTCATACATTTGATAGTTTAAACTTTCCTAGTGTTTGAGACATTTAGGATCTAAGTTACATAATTTACTAGTCTGGATAAAATTCATACAATTATACTACTTCTTGTTGCTTTTTAATTTATATGCTCCAGCCTTAATCCTTAGAAGAATCAGTGTTCGTATATGTATGATATTATTGGTTTGATATATATTGCAATTCTTTTTTATTATTTCTGAGCTTCATGTTGTTGAATCCATGCATTGCTGTTAACCATACCGAATGGTCATTGTTGTCGTGTAGTCCTCGTTATATATTTGAGTATAAACCTGTGATCAAATGTATGGTGGGATTTATTTTTAATTGCGTTGTGTTAAATATTTTTGTACTAAAATTTAACCACAGGTTCTGAGAAACTACAGACATAAATATGAAGAATAAACTAACCGCTAAAATGATAGCAACCGAGACTAGCTTAATATAATAAAAAAAGTAAATTTATTATAAAATATTTATACATCTATTTACAAAACCAAAA
>JAGEOH010000541.1:0-39867 GCA_032207245.1 Pardosa pseudoannulata
AAAACCTCAGAAAATCATTTAAGAAACTCGATATTTCGACGGTCAGAAGGGGTCAAAAACCTCAGAAAATCTTTTTTTCAAGTTATTTTCAAGTTTGTAAGTTTTTTGTTCGGAAAAGACTTTTAATCTTTCAAATTAGACTAAAATCGTTTGTTTTATTAAATTGCCGAGGAAAAACTGTCCGAAAAACCTACTTTTATTAAAATTTAAGAAACTTGATATTTCGACGGTCAGAAGGGGTCAAAACCTCAGAAACAAGTTATTTCAAGTTTGTAAGTTTTTTGTTCGGAAAAGACTTTTATCTTAAATTTAAGAAACTTGATATTTCGACGGTCAGAAGGGGGCCGAGGAAAAACTGTCCGAAAAACCTACTTTTATTAAAATTTAAGAAACTTGATATTTCAAAGGTCAGAAGGGGTCAAAAACCACAGAAAATCTTTTTTTCAAGTTATTTTCAATTTGTAAGTTTTTTTTGTTTTTAATCTTTCAAATTAGACTAAAATCGTTTGTTTTATTAAATTGCCGAGGAAAAACTGTCCGAAAAACCTACTTTTATTAAAATTTAAGAAACTTGATATTTCGACGGTCAGAAGGGGTCAAAAACCTCAGAAAATTTTTTTACAAGTTATTTTTAAGTCTGTAAGTTTTTTGTTCGGAAAAGACTTTTAATCTTTCAAATTAGACTAAAATCGTTTGTTTTATTAAATTGCCGAGGAAAAACTGTCCGAAAAACCTACTTTTATTAAAATTTAAGAAACTTGATATTTCGACGGTCAGAAGTGTCAAAAACCTCAGAAATTATTTTTTCAAGTTATTTTCAAGTCTGTAAGTTTTTTGATCGGAAAAGACATTTAATATTTAAATTAGACTAAAATCGTTTGTTTTATTAAATTGCCGAGGAGAAACTGTCCAAAAACCTACTTTTATTTCAATTTAAGGAACTTGATATTTCGACGGTCAGAAGGGGTCAAAAACCTCAGAAAATCTTTCATATTAGACTAAAATCGTTTGTTTTATTAAATCTTAAAAGACTTTTAATCTTTCAAATTAGACTAAAATCGTTTGTTTTATTAAATTGCCGAGGAAAATTTAAGAAACTTGATATTTCGACAAAATCTTTTTTTCAAGTTATTTTCAAGTTTGTAAGTTTTTTGTTCGGAAGGTCAAAAACCTCAGAAAATCTTTTTTTTAATCTTTCAAATTAGACTAAAATCGTTTGTTTTATTATTTAATCTTTCAAATTAGACTAAAATCGTTTGTTTTATTAAATTGCCGAGGAAAAACTGTCCGAAAAACCTACTTTTATTAATTTTTAAGAAACTTTATTTTTCAAGTTTGTAAGTTTTTCTTTCAAATTAGACTAAAATCGTTTGTTTTATTAAATTGCCGAGGAAAAACTGTCCGAAAAACCTACTTTTATTAATTTTTAAGAAACTTGACCTACTTTTATTACAAATTTAAGAAACTTGATATTTCGACGGTCAAGTAAAGGGGGTCAAAAAACCTCAGAAAATATTTTTTTCAAGTTATTTCAAATTTGTAAGTTTTTTGTTCGGAAAAGACAAATCGGGGTCAAAAAACCTCAGAAAATCTTTTTTTTCAAGTTATTTTCAATTTGTAAGTTTTTTGTTCTTAAAAGACTTTTAATCTTTCTTTAATCTTTCAAATTAGACTAAAATCGTTTGTTTTATTAAATTGCCGAGGAAAAACTGTCCGAAAAACAAGTTATTTTCAAGTTTGTAAGTTTTTTGTTCGGAAAAAGACTTATCTTTTTTTTTTCAAGTTATTTCAAGTCTGTAGGTTTTTTGTTCTTAAAAGACTTTTAATCTTTCAAATTAGACTAAAATCGTTTGTTTTATTAAATTGCCGAGGAAAAACTGTCCGAAAAACCTACTTTTATTAAAATTTAAGAAACTTGATATTTCGACGGTCAGAAGGGGTCAAAAACCCCAGAAAATTTTTCAAGTTTGTAGGTTTTTGTTCTTAAATCTTTCAAATTAGACTAAAATCGTTTGTTTTATTAAATTGCCGAGGAAAAACTGTCCGAAAAACCTACTTTTATTAAAATTTAAGAAACTTGATATTTCGACGGTCAGAAGGGGTCAAAAACCTCAGAAAATCTTTTTTTCACTTTTTTTCAAGTTATATTTCAATTGTAAGTTTTTTGTTCGGAAAAGACTTTTAATCTTTCATCTTTGAAATTCGACTCAAATCGTTTGTTTTATTAAATAAATCTTTTTTTTCAAGTTATTTTCAAGTTTGTAAGTTTATTAAAATTTAAGAAACTTGATATTTCGACGGTCAGAAGGGGTCAAAAACCTCAGAAAATCTTTTTTAATCTTTCAAATTAGACTAAAATCGTTTGTTCGGAAAAGACTTTTAATCTTTCAAATTAGTCTAAAATCGTTTGTTTTATTAAATTGCCGAGGAAAAACTGTCCAAAAAACCTACTTTTATTAAAATTTAAGAAACTTGATATTTCGACGGTCAGAAGGGGTCAAAAACCTCAGAAAATCAGAAGGGGTCAAAAACCTCAGAAAATCTTTTTTTCAAGTTATTTTCAAGTTTGTAAGTTTTTTGTTCGGAAAAGACTTTTAATCTTTCAAATTAGACTAAAATCGTTTGTTTTATTAAATTGCCGAGGAAAAACTGTCCGAAAAACCTACTTTTATTAAAATTTAAGAAACTTGATATTTCGACGGTCAGAAGGGGTCAAAAACCTCAGAAAAATATTTCGACGGTCTCAGAAGGGGTCAAAAACCTCAGAAAATCTTTTTTTCATGTTATTTTCAAGTTTGTGTTTTTTGTTCTTAAAAGACTTCGGAAAAGACTTTTAACCTTGCAAATTAGACTAAAATCGTTTGTTTTATTAAATTGCCGAGGAAAAACTGTCGAAAAACCTACTTTAATTATAATTTAAGAAACTTGATATATAGACGGTCAGAAATGGTGAAAAACCTCAAAAAATTTTTTTTCAAGTTATTTTCATGTCTGTAAGTTTTTTGTTCGGAAAAGATATTTAATATTTCAAATTAGAATAAAATGGTTTGTTTTATTAAATTGCCGAGGAAAAACTGTCCGAAAAACCTACTTTTATTAAATCTTTTTTTCAAGTTATTTTTCAAGTTTGTAAGTTTTTTGTTCGGAAAAGACTTTTAATGGTCAAAACCTCAGAAAATCTTTTTTTCAAGTTAATTTTCAAATTTGTAAGTTTTTTGTTCGGAAAAGACTTTTAATCTTTCAAATTAGATTTTCAAGTTTGTAAGTTTTTTGTTCGGAAAAGACTACTTTTATTAAAAATTTAAGAAACTTGATATTTCGACGGTCAGAAGGGGTCAAAAACCTCAGAAATTTTTTTTTCAAGTTATTTTGAAGTCTGTAGATTTTTGTTCGGAAAAGACATTTAATATTTCATATTAGACTAAAATCGTTTGTTTTATTAAATTGCCGAGGAAAAACTGTCCGAAAAACCTACCTTTTTTTCAAGTTATTTGAAGTTTGTGCGTTTTTTGTTCTTAAAAGACTTCAAAAACCTCAGAAAATCTTTTTTTTGAAGGGGTCAAAAAACCTCAGAAAATTTCGGAAAAGACTTTTAATCTTTCAAATTAGACTAAAATCGTTTGTTTTATTAAATTGCCGAGGAAAAACTGTCCGAAAAACCTACTTTTATTAAAATTTAAGAAACTTGATATTTCGACGGTCAGATAGGAAGTTATTTTCAAGTTTGTAAGTTTTTTGTTCTTAAAAGACTTTTAATCTTTCAAACTTTTATTACAATTTAAGAAACTTGATATTTCAAAACCTACTTTTATTAATTTTTAAGAAACTTGATATTTCGACGGTCAGATTTTCAAATTTGTAAGTTTTTTGTTCGAAAAAGACTTTTAATCTTTCAAATTAGACTAAAATTTTACTTTTATTAAAAATTTAAGAAACTTGATATTTCGAAAGACTTTTAATCTTTCAAATTAGACTAAAATCGTTTGTCAAGTTATTTTCAAGTTTGTAAGCGTTTTTTGTTCGGAAAAGACACTTGATATTTCGACGGTCAGAAGGAATTAGACTAAAATCGTTTGTTTTATTAAATTGTCGTTTGTTTTATTAAATTGCCGTTTGTTTTATTAAATTTGCCGAGGAAAAAACTGTCCGAGTCAAAAACCTCAGAAAATATATTTCGACGGTCAGAAGGGGTCAGGAAAAGACTTTTAATCTTTCAAATTAGACTAAAATCGTTGTTTTATTAAATTGCCGAGGAAAAAACTGTCCGAAAAACCTACTTTTATTAAAATTTAAGAAACTTGATATTTCGACGGTCAGAATCTTTTTTTCAAGTTATTTTCAAGTTTGTAAGTTTTTTGTTCAGACTTTTAATCTTTCAAATTAGACTAAAATCGTTTGTTTTATTAAATTGCCGAGGAAAAACTGTCCGAAAAAACCTACTTTTATTAAAATTTAAGAAACTTGGTAACAGAAGGGAATAATATAAAAACCTCATGGGGGTAAATTCTTTTTTCGACGGTCAAGTTAATAATTCCATGAAAATCTTTTTTCAAGTGCCGTTTCAAGTTTGTAAAGTTTTTTGTTCTTAAAAGACTTTTTAACCTTTGAAATTCGACTAAAATCGTTTGTTTTATTAAATTGCCGAGGAAAAACAATCTTTCAATTCGACTAAAATCGTTTGTTTTATTAAATTGCCGAGGGAAAGATGTCCGAAAAACCTGCTTTTATTACTTTTTAAGAGACTTGATATTCCGACGGTCAGAAGAAACTTGATATTTCGGTCAGAAGGGGTCAAAAAACCTCAGAAAATCTTTTTTTTCAAGTTAATTTCAAGTCTGTAAGTTTTTTTTTTGTTCTTAAAAGACTTTTTCTTTCAAATTAGTTATTTTTGAAGTTTGTAAGTTTTTTGTTCGGAAAAAGACTTTTAAAACTGGATATTTCGATGGTCAGAAGGGGTCGAAAAACCTCAGAAAATCTTTTTTTCGGGATTTTCAAGTTTGTAAGGTTTTTTGTTCTTAAAAGACTTTATTCTTTCAAATTAGACTAAAATCGTTTGTTTTATTAAATTGCCGAGGAAAAACTGTCCGAAAAACCTACTTTTATTAAAATTTAAGAAACTTGATATTTCGCTCAGAAAAAAATTGCCGAGGAAAAACTGTCCGATTTAATCTTGCAAATTAGACTAAAATCGTTTGTTTTTTTTTTTCAAGTTATTTCAAGTTTGTAAGTTTTTTTTGTTCTTAAAAGACTCTTTCAAATTAGACTAAAATCATTTTCAAGTTTGTAAGTTTTTTGTTCGGAAATGGATTTTAAACCTTTCAAATTAGACTAAAATCGTTTGTTTTATTAAATTGCCGAGGAAAAAACTTGTTAATTTTCAAGTTTGTGCGTTTTTTGTATTTTCAAATTAGACTAAAATCGTTTGTTTTATTACCAAAACTGTCCGAAAAACCTACTTTTTCGGAAATGACTTTTAAACTTCAAACTTAGACTAAAATCGTTTGTTTTATTAAATTGCCCTTTTTTTCAGTTATTTTCAAAGTTTGTAAGTTTTTTGTTCGGAAAAGACTTTTAGGAGAAGGGGTCAAAAACCTCAGAAAATCTTTTTTTCATGTTATTTCAAGTTTGTAAGTTTTTTGTTCGGAATAAAATTTAAGAAACTTGATATTTCGACGGTCAGAAGGGGTCAAAAACCTCAGAAAATCTTTTTTTCAAGTTATTTCAAGTCTGTAAGCGTTTTTTGTTATCTTTCAAATTAGACTAAAATCGTTTGTTTTATTAAATTGCCGAGGAAAAACTGTCCCAAAAACCTACTTTTATTAAAATTTAAGAAACTTGTTTTCAAGTTATTTTCAAGTTGTAAGTTTTTTTGAATCTTTCAAATTAGACTAAAATCGTTTGTTTTATTAAATTGCAAGTTATTTTCAAGTTTGTATGTTTTTTGTTCTTAAAAGACTTTTAATCTTTCAAATTAGACTAAAATCGTTTGTTTTATTAAATTGCCGAGGAAAAACTGTCCGAAAAACCTACTTTTATTAAAATTTAAGAAACTTGATATTTCGACGGTCAGAAGGGGTTAAAAACCTCAGAAAATCTTTTTTCAAGTTATTTTCAAGTTTGTATGTTTTTTTGTTCAAAAAGACTTTTAATCTTTCAAATTAGACTAAAATCGTTTGTTTTATTAAATTGCCGAGGACATGTTATTTCAAGTCTGTGCGTTTTTTGTTCGGAAAAGACTGAAACTCGATATTCGACGGTCAGAAGGGGTCAAAAACCTCAGAAAATCTTTTTTTTTCAAGTTATCTTTTATTAAAATTTAAGAAACTTGATATTTCGACGGTCAGAAAAAATTTAAGAACTTGACCTCAGAAAATCTTTTTTTCAAGTTATTTTCAACGTTTGTTTTATTAAATTGCCGAGGAAAAACTGTCCGAAAAACTTACTTTTATTAAAATTTAAGAAACTCGATATTTCGACGGTCAGAAGGGGGTCAAAAAACCTCAGAAAATCTTTTTTTCAATCTTTTTTTCATGTTAATTTCAAGTCTCTGCGTTTTTTGTTCCTAAAAGACTTTTAATCACTTTTAATCTTTCAAATTAGACTAAAATCGTTTGTTTTATTAAATTGCCGAGGAAAAAACTGTCCGAAAATTCAAGTTATTTCAAATTTGTAAGGTTTTTTGTTCGTTTGTTTTATTAAATTGCATCTTTTTTTCAAGTTAATTTTGAAGTTTGTGCGTTTTTTGTTCATAAAAGACTAATTTAATCTTTCAAATTTAAACTAAAATCGTTTGTATTTAAGAAACTTGATATTTCGACGGTCAGAAGGGGAATCTTTCAATTTTCAAGTTATTTTCAAGTTTGTAAGTTTTGTTCGGAAAATCTTTTTTTCAAAATCTTTCAAATTAGACTAAAATCGTTTGTAAGTTACCTACTTTTATTAAATTTAAGAACTTGATATTTCGACGGTCAGAAGGGTCAAAAACCTCAGAAAATCTTTTTTTTCAAGTTAATTTCAAGTCTGTAAGTTTTTTGTGACTTTTAACGAGGAAAAAACTGTCCGAAAAACCTACTTTTATTAAAATTTAAGATAACTCGATATTTCGACCTACACATCTTTTTTTCGAGTTAATTTCAAATTAGTATGAATGTGTTCGGATATTTCGACGGTCAGAAGGGATCGAAAACCTCAGAAAATCTTTTTTTCATGTTAATTTCAAGTCTGTGCGTTTTTGTTCGGAAAAGACTCAAAGAGGAAAAACTGTCCGAAAAACCTACTTTTATTAATTTTTAAGAAACTTGATATTTCGACGGTCAGAAGGGGTCGAAAACCTCAGAAAATTCTTTTTTTCATGTTAATTTGAAGTTTGTGCGTTTTTTGTACGACGATACAGAAGGGGTCAAAAACCTCAGAAAATCTTTTTTTCAAGTTATTTTCAAGTTTGTAAGTTTTTTGTTCGGAAAACTGAAAATTTCATGTTTTTTTTCAAGTTAATTTTCAAATTTGTAAGTTTTTTGGAATGTGTTCGACATTAACAGAAATACACGACGATATGCATAAAGACATGCTTCCGTTAAATTGAATGGGTGTTATTGGTGTCCGTTTCTGAAAAAGAGGAAAAAAAAACTGAAATTTCATGTTTTTCAAGATATTTCGACGGTCAGAAGGGGTCAAAAACCTCAGAAAATCTTACAATGAAATAAAATAAAATATAGTATGAATGTGTTCGACATTAACAGAAATACACGACGATATGCATAAAGACATGCTTCCGTTAAAGGGAATGGGTGTTATTGGTGTCCGTTTCTGAAAAATAAAATAAATATAGTATGAATGTGTTCGTCATTTTGTTCTTAAAAGTCTTTTAATATTTCAAATTAGACTAAAATGAATTTTTCCTTTCAAATTTAGACTCAAATCGTTTGTTTTATTAAATTTGCCGTGAAAAACTGTCCGAAAAAACCTACTTTTGATTAAAAATTTAAGGAATGCTAATATTTCGAGGTTAGAAGGGGTCAAAAACCTCAGAAAATCATTTTTTTCAAGTTATTTTCAACGTCCTGTAGGTTATTTTGTTCTTAAAATACTTTTGATCTTTCATCTTTAGACTAAAATCGTGTTGTTTTATTAAATTGCCGAGAGAAAAATCTGTCGCAAAACCTACATTTATTTAAAATTTAAAACAACTTGATATTTCGACGGTCACAAGGGTCAAAAACCTCAAAAAAAACTTTTTTTTCAAGTTATTTTGATGAAGTTTGTATGTTTTTGTTCGGGAAAGGATTTTAATCGTGCAATATTAAACTACAATCGTTTGACAGCAAACACAATGAAATAAAATAAATATAGTATGAATTGTGTTCGTCATTAACAGACCTACACGACGACGATATGCATAAAGACATGCAAAATTTAAGAAACTTGAATATTTCGACGGTCAGAAGGGGTCAAAAACCTCAGAAAATCTTTTTTTTCCAAGTTATTTTCAAGTTTTGTAAGTTTTTTGTTCGGAAAACACTTTTAATCTTTCAAATTAGACTAAAATGAAAAGAGGAAAAAAACTGAAAATTTCATGTTTTTCAAACAGAAAGGGACGCGTCTACACTACAGCAACGAGGAAAAACTGTCCGAAAAACCTACTTTTATTACAATTTAAGAAACTTGATATTTCGACGGTCAGAAGGGGTCAAAAACCCCAGAAAATGTGTTCGTCATTAACAGACCTACACGACGATATGCATAAAGACATCTTTTTTTCAACTTATTTTCAAGTCTGTATTTTTTTGTTCTTAAAAGACTTTTAATCTTTCAAATTAGACTAAAATGATTTGTTTTATTAAATTGCCGAGGAAAAACTGTCCGAAAAACCTACTTTTATTAAAATTTAAGAAACTTGATATTTCATTTCATGTTTTTCAAACAGAAAGGAACGCGTCTACACTACAGCAAACACAATGAAATAAAATAAATATAGTATGAATGTGTTCGTCATTAACAGACCTACACGACGATATGCATAAAGACATGCTATTTTCAAGTTTGTAAGTTTTTTTGTTCGGAAAAGACTTTTTAATCTTTCAAATTAGACTAAAATAAACTGAAAATTTAAAACTGTCCGAAAAACCTACTTTTATTAAAATTTAAGAAACTACTACAGCAAACACAATGAAATAAAATAAATATAGTATGAATGTGTTCGTCATTAACAGACCTACACGACGATATGCATAAAGACATGCTTCCTTCAAGTGTGAAGTTTTTTTGTTCGGAATTTTCAAACAGAAAAGGACGCGTCTACACTACAGCAAACACAATGAAATAAAATAAATATAGTATGAATGTGTTCGTCATTAACAGACCTACACGACGATATGCATAAAGACATGCTTCCGTTTAAAGGGAATGGGTGTTATTGGTGTCTTTCAAGTTATTTTGAAGTTTGTACGTTTTTTGTTCGGAAAAGACTATTTCATGTTTTTCAAACAGAAAGGAACGCGTCTACACTACAGCAAACACAATGAAATAAAATAAATATAGTATGAATGTGTTCGTCATTAACAGACCTACACGACGATATGCATAAAGACATGCTTCCGTTAAAGGGAATGGGTGTTATTGGTGTCCGTTTCTGAAAAGAGGAAAAAAACTGAAAATTTCATGTTTTTCAAACAGAAAGGGACGCGTCTACACTACAGCAAACACAATGAAATAAAATAAATATAGTATGAATGTGTTCGTCATTAACAGACCTACACGACGATATGCATAAAGACATGCTTCCGTTAAATTGAATGGGTGTTATTGGTGTCCGTTTCTGAAAAGAGGAAAAAAAAAACTGAAAATTTAATTTTTTTTCAAACAGAAAGGGACGCGTCTACACTACAGCAAACACAATGAAATAAAATAAATATAGTATGAATGTGTTCGTCATTAACAGACCTACACGACGAAGAAGGGGTCAAAAACCTCAGAAAATCTTTTTTTCAAGTTAATTTCAAGTTGTAAGTTTTTTGTTCGGAAAAGACTGTGTCCGATCTTTTTTTCAATTATTTCAAGTTTGTGCGTTTTTTGTTCGGAAAAAGACTTTTAACACTACAGCAAACACAATGAAATAAAATAAATATAGTATGAATGTGTTCGACATTAACAGAAATACACGACGATATGCATAAAGACATGCCGAGGAAAAACTGTCCGAAAAACCTACTTTTATTACAATTTAAGTGTCCGTTTCTGAAAAGAGGAAAAAAAAAAACTGAAAATTTCATGTTTTTCAAACAGAAAGGGACGCGTCTACACTACAGCAAACCCAACGAAATAAAATAAATATAGTATCAAGTCTGTAAGTTTTTTTTGTTCGGAAAAGACTACGATATGCATAAAGACATGCTTCCGTTAAAGGGAATGGGTGTTATTGGAGGAAAAACTGTCCGAAAAACCTACTTTTATTAAAATTTAAGAAAACACTACAGCAAACACAAAGTTATTTTCAAATTTTGTAAGTTTTTTGTTCGGAACGTCATTAACAGACCTACACGACGATATGCATAAAGACATGCTTCCGTTAAAGATATTTCGACGGTCAGAAGGGGTCACAAAACCTCAGAAAATCTTTTTTTTCAAGTTATTTCAAGTTTGTAAGTTTTTTGTTCGGAAAAGACTTCACAAGTTATTTTCATGTCTGTGCGTTTTTTGTTCGGAAAAGACTTGCAAACACAATGAAATAAAATAAATATAGTATGAATGTGTTCGTCATTAACAGATCTTTCAAATTTAGACTAAAATCGTTTGTTTAATAAAATAAATATAGTATGAATGTGTTTCCATGTTATTTTCAAGTATGTGTAAAATTTTTGTTCGGAAAAGACTTTTAATCAAAAAGGAAAAAAAACTGAAAATTTCATGTTGAAAAACCTACTTTTATTAAAATTTAAGACAATGAAATACAATAAATATAGTATGAATGTGTTCGTCATTAACAGACGTACACGATGATATGCATAAAGACATGCTTCCGTGAAAGGGAATGGGTGTTATTGGTGTCCGTTTCTGAAAAAAGGAAAAAACTGAAAATTTCATGTTTTTCAAACATCAAAAACCTCAGAAAATCTTTTTTTTCAAGTTATTTTCAAGTTTGTAAGTTTTTTGTTCGGAAAAGACTTTTAATCTGAAATAAAATAAATATAGTATGAATGTGTTCGTCATTAACAGACGTACACGAAGATATGCATAAGACATGTTATTTTCAAGTTTGTAAGTTTTTTGTTCGGAAAAGAGTTTTTCAAACAGAAAGGGACGCGTCTAATCTTTCAAAATTAGACTAAAATCGTTTGTACGAAGATATGCATAAAGACATGCTTCCGTGAAAGGGAATGGGTGTTATTGGTGTCCGTTTCTGAAAAGGAAAAAAAAGTTATTTTCAAGTTTGTAAGGTTTTTTGTTCTTAAAAGACTTCACTACAGCAAACACAATGAAATAAAATAAATATAGTATGAATGTGTTCGTCATTAACAGACCTACACGACGATATGCATAAAGACATGCTTCCGTTAAAGGGAATTCAAGTTATTTCAAGTTTTGTAAGTTTTTTGTTCGGAAAAGACTTTTAGACGCGTCTACACTACAGCAAACACAATGAAATAAAATAAATATAGTATGAATGTGTTCGTCATTAACAGACCTACACGACGACAAGTTATTTTGAAGTTTGTAAGTTTTTTGTTCGCAAACAGAAAGGACGCGTCTACACTACAGCAAACACAATGAAATAAAATAAATATAGTATGAATGTGTTCGTCATTAACAGACCTACACGACGATATGCATAAAGACATGCTTCCCTTAAAGGGAATGGGTGTTATTGGTGTCCGTTTCTGAAAAGGGAAAAAAACTGAAAATTTTCATGTTTTTCTTATTTTCAAGTTCTGTAAGTTTTTTGTGTCATTAACAGACCTACACGACGATATGCATAAAGACATGCTTCCGTTAAAGGGAATGGGTGTTATTGGTGTCCGTTTCTGAAAAAAGGAAAAAAAAATTCAAATTAGACTAAAATCGTTTGTTTTATTAAATTGCCGAGGAAAAACTGTCCGAAAAACCTACTTTTATTAAAATTTAAGAAACTTGATATTTCGACTGTCAGAAGGGGTCGAAAACCTCAGAAAATATTTTTTTCATGTTAATTTCAAGTCTGTGCGTTTTTTGTTCTTAAAAGACTTTTAATTTTTCAAATTAGACACTACAGCAAACACAATGAAATAAAATAAATATAGTATGAACGTGTTCGTCATTAACAGACCTACACGACGATATGCATAAAGACATGCGAGGAAAAACTGTCCGAAAAAACCTACTTTTATTAAAATTTAAGTTCATGATATTTCCACGGTCAGAAGGGGTCGAAAACCTCAGAAAATCTTTTTTTCATGTTAATTTCAAGTCTGTGCGTTTTTTGTTAATAAATATAGTATGAATGTGTTCGTCATTAACAGACCTACACGACACTTTTATTACAATTTAAGAAACTTGATATTTCGATGGTCAGAAGGGGTCAAAATCCTCAGAAAATCTTTTTTTCAAGTTATTTTCAAGTTTGTAAGTTTTTTGTTTGGAAAAGACTTTTAATATTGGTGTCCGTTTCTGAAAAAAGGAAAACTGAAACTTTCATGTTTTTCAAACAGAAAGGGACGCGTCTAAGGGGTCAAAAACCTCAGAAAATCTTTTTTTCAAGTTATTTTCAATTTGTAAGTTTTTTGTACAGACCTACACGACGATATGCATAAAGACATGCTTCCGTTAAAGGGAATGGGTGTTATTGGTGTCCGTTTCTGAAAAAAGGAAAAAAAACTGAAAATTTCATGTTTTTCAAACAGAAAGGAACGCGTCTACACTACAGCAAACACAATGAAATAAAATAAATATAGTATGAATGTGTTCGTCATTAACAGACCTACACGAGATATTTCGATGGTCAGAAGGGGTCAAAAACCTCAGAAAATCTTGTGTTATTGGTGTCCGTTTCTGAAAAAAGGAAAAAAAAACTGAAAATTTCATTTTTTTCAAACAGAAAGGGACGCGTCTACACTACAGCAAACACAATGAAATAAAATAAATATAGTATGAATGTGTTCGACATTAACAGAAATACACGACGATATGCATAAAGACATGAATTTCAAGTTTGTAAGTTTTTTGTTCTTAAAAGACTTTTACCGTTTCTGAAAAGAGGAAAAAAAACTGAAAATTTATCTTTTTTTCAAGTTATTTTCAAGTTTGTAAGTTTTTTGTACACTACAGCAAACACAATGAAATAAAATAAATATAGTATGAATGTGTTCGACATTAACAGAAATACACGACGATATGCATAAAGACATGCTTCCGTTAAAGGGAATGGGTGTTATTGGTGTCCGTTTCTGAAAAAAGGAAAAAAAACTGAAAATTTCATGTTTTTCAAAGAGAAAGGGACGCGTCTACACTACAGCACACAACGAAATAAAATAAATATAGTATGAATGTGTTCGTCATTAACAGACCTACACGACGATATGCATAAAAGACATGCTTCCGTTAAAGGGAATGGGTGTTATTGGTGTCCGTTTCTGAAAAGAGGAAAAAAACTGAAAATTTCATGTTTTTCAAAGAGAAAGGGACGCGTCTACACTACAGCAAACACAATGAAATAAAATAAATATAGTATGAATGTGTTCGTCATTAACAGACCTACACGACGATATGCATAAAGACATGCTTCCGTTAAAGGGAATGGGTGTTATTGGTGTCCGTTTCTGAAAAGAGGGAAAAAACTGAAAATTTCATGTTTTTCAAACAGAAAAGTTTTCAAGTTATTTTCAAGTTTGTAAGTTTTTTGTTCGGAAAAGACTAAATAAATATAGTATGAATGTGTTCGTCATTAACAGACCTACACGATGATATGCATAAAGACATGCTTCCGTGAAAGGGAATGGGTGTTATTGGTGTCCGTTTCTGAAAAAAGGAAAAAAAAACTGAAAATTTCATGTTTTTCAAACAGAAAGGGACGCGTCTACACTACAAACTGTCCGAAAAACCTACTTTTACATTAACAGACCTACACGACGATATGCATAAAACATGCTTCCGTTAAAGGGAATGGGTGTTATTGGTGTCCGTTTCTGAAAAAAGGAAAAAAAACTGAAAATTTCATGTTTTTCAAACAGAAAGGGGAACGCGTCTACACTACAGCAACACATGAAATAAAATAAATATAGTATGAATGTGTTCGTCATTAACAGACCTACACGACGATATGCATAAAGACATGCTTCCGTTAAAGGGAATGGGTGTTATTGGTGTCCGTTTCTGAAAAAAGGAAAAAAACTGAAAATTTCATGTTTTTCAAACAGAAAGGGACGCGTCTAATTTAAGAACTTCGATATTTCGACGGTCAGAAGGGGTCAAAAACCTCAGAAAATCTTTTTTAATAAATATAGTATGAATGTGTTCGTCATTAACAGACCTACACGACGATATGCATAAAGACATGCTTCCCTTAAAGGGAATGGGTGTTATTGGTGTCCGTTTCTGAAATAAGGAAAAAAACTGAAAATTTCATGTTTTTCAAACAGAAAGGGACGCGTCTACACTACAGCAAACACAATGAAATAAAATAAATATAGTATGAATGTGTTCGTCATTAACAGACCTACACGACGATATGCATAAAGACATGCTTCCGTTAAAGGGAATGGGTGTTTGGTGTCCGTTTCTGAAAAAAGGAAAAAAACTGAAAATTTCATGTTTTTCAAACAGAAAGGGACGCGTCTACACTACAGCAAACCCAACGAAATAAAATAAATATAGTATGAATGTGTTCGTCATTAACAGACCTACACGACGATATGCATAAAGACATGCTTCCGTTAAAGGGAATGGGAAGTTATTTTCAAGTTTGTAAGTTTTTTGTTCGGAAAAAGACGTTTTTCAAACAGAAACGGACGCGTCTACACTACAGCAAACACAATGAAATAAAATAAATATAGTATGAATGTGTTCGTCATTAACAGACCTACACGACGATATGCATAAAGACATGCTTCCGTTAAAGGGAATTGGTGTTATATGTGTCCGTTTCTGAAATAAGGAAAAAAACTGAAAATTTCATGTTTTTCAAAGAGAAGGAAAATACACTACAGCAAAAAAAATAAATAAATATAGTATGAATGTGTTCGTCATTAACAGACCTACACGACGATATGCATAAAGACATTCCGATGCGGAAAAGGGTGTTATTCATGTTTTCTGAAAAAGGGTGAAAAGAAAGAGTGTACACGACTAGGTAAATACACAATGAAATAAAATAAACATAATATGGATGTGTTCGTTATTAACAGCCCTACACGACGATATGCATGCTTCCGTTAGTGTTATTGGTGTCCGTTTCTGAAAAAAGGAAAAAAACTGAAAATTTCATGTTTTTCAAAGAGAAAGGGACGCGTCTACACTACAGCCAACACAATATGATGGTGTTCGTCATAACGACCTACACGATATGCAGACATGCTTCCGTTAAAGGGTGGGTGTTATTGGTGTCCTTCTGAAAAAAACTGGTAAGGTGTGCGTTCGCCAGACCTACACGAAAGATATGCATAAAGACGCTTCCGCTACAGCCCGTTCTGATAGTTGAAAATGCTTCGTCAAACAGACTAAGGGACGCGTCCTACAGGAAATAAATGTTTGTTTTGGCACGACGGATAATGTTGCTGCGACCGTACGTTTCTAAAGGTGTCATGTTCAAAACAGAAAGGAATGTACACACAATAATTATAACGGACACGTTCATATGCTTCCGTTAAAAACGATGGGTGTATTGGTGCCGTAGGATATGAGGAAATGATGGAAAGGGACGCGTCTACCTACTACACACAATGAAATAAAATAAATATAGTATGAATGTGTTCGACATTAACAGAAATACACGACGATATGCATAAAGACATTCTTCCGTTAAATTGAATGGGTGTTATTGGTGTCCGTTTCCGAAATAAGGAAAAAAACTGAAAATTTCATGTTTTTCAAAGAGAAAGGGACGCGTCTACACTACAGCAAACACAATGAAATAAAATAAATATAGTATGAATGTGTTCGTCATTAACAGACCTACACGACGATATGCATAAAGACATGCTTCCGTTAAAGGGAATGGGTGTTATTGGTGTCCGTTTCTGAAATAAGGAAAAAAACTGAAAATTTCATGTTTTTCAAACAGAAAGGGACGCGTCTACACTACAGCAAACACAATGAAATAAAATAAATATAGTATGAATGTGTTCGTCAGTAACAGACCTACACGACGATATGCATAAAAACATGCTTCCGTTAAAGGGAATGGGTGTTATTGGTGTCCGTTTCTGAAATAAGGAAAAAAACTGAAAATTTCATGTTTTTCAAACGAGGAAAAAACTGTCCGAAAAAACCTACTTTTATTAAAATTTAAGACGACGATATGCATAAAGACATGCTTTTTTTTCAAGTTATTTTCATGTCTTGTAAGTTTTTTGTTCTTAAAAGACTTTGTGTCCGTTATTTTCAAGTTTGTAAGTTTTTTGTTTTAAGAAACTTGATATTTCGATGGTCAGAAGGGGTCGAAAAACCTCAGAAAATATGAATGTGTTCGTCATTAACAGACCTACACGACGATATGCATAAAGACATGCTTCCGTTAAAGGGAATGGGTGTTATTGGTGTCCGTTTCTGAAAAAAAGTTAATTTCATGTCTGTGCGTTTTTTGGTTTTTCAAACAGAAAGGGACGCGTCTACACTACAGCAAACACAATGAAATAAAATAAATATAGTATGAATGTGTTCGTCATTAACAGACCTACACGACGATATGCATAAAGACATGCTTCCGTTAAAGGGAATGGGTGTTATTGGTGTCCGTTTCTGAAAAGAGGAAAAAACTGAAAATTTCATGTTTTTCAAACGGAAAGGGACGCGTCTACACTACAGCAAACACAATGAAATAAAATAAATATAGTATGAATGTGTTCGTCATTAACAGACCTACACGACGATATGCATAAAGACATGCTTCCGTTAAAGGGAATGGGTGTTATTGGTGTCCGTTTCTGAAATAAGGAAAAAACTGAAAATTTCATGTTTTTCAAACAGAAAGGGACGCGTCTACACTACAGCAAACACAATGAAATAAAATAAATATAGTATGAATGTGTTCGTCATTAACAGACGTACACGACGATATGCATAAAGACATGCTTCCGTGAAAGGGAATGGGTGTTATTGGTGTCCGTTTCTGAAAAAAGGAAAAAAAAACTGAAAATTTCATGTTTTTCAAAGAGAAAGGGACGCGTCTACACTACAGCAAACCCAACGAAATACAATAAATATAGTATGAATGTGTTTCGTCATTAACAGACCTACACGACGAACTGTCCGAAAAAACCTACTTTTATTAAAATTTAAGAGTGTTATTGGTGTCCGTTTCTGAAAAAAGGAAAAAAAAACTGAAAATTTCATTTTTTTCAAAGAGAAAGGGACGCGTCTACACTACAGCAAACACAATGACATAAAATAAATATAGTATGAATGTGTTCGTCATTAACAGACCTACACGACGATATGCATAAAGACATGCTTCCGTTAAAGGGCATTTGTGTTATTGGTAACCGTTTTTCAAGTTAATTTTCAAATTTGTAAGCGTTTTTTGTTCGGAAAAGACTTTCATGTTTTTCAAACAGAAAGGGACGCGTCTACACTACAGCAAACACAATAAAATAAAAAAAATATATAGTATGAATGTGTTCGTCATTAACAGACCTACACGACGATATGCATAAAGACATGCTTATTAAATTGCCGAGGAAAAACTGTCCGTTTCTGAAAAAAGGAAAAAAAAACTGAAAATTTCATGTTTTTCAAAGAGAAAGGGACGCGTCTACACTACAGCACACACAATGAAATAAAATAAATATAGTATGAATGTGTTCGTCATTAACAGACCTACACGACGATATGCATAAAGACATGCTTCCCTTAAAGGGAATGGATGTTATTGGTGTCCGTACTTTTATTACAATTTAAGAAACTTTGATATTCAAACAGAAAGGGACGCGTCTACACTACAGCAACACTATGAAATAAAATAAATATAGTATGAATGTGTTCGTCATTAACAGACCTACACGACGATATGCATAAAGACATGCTTCCCTTAAAGGGAATGGATGTTATTGGTGTCCGTTTCTGAAAAAAGGAAAAAAACTGAAAATTTCATGTTTTTCAAACAGAAAGGGAACGCGTCTAGTCAGAAGGGGTCAAAAACCTCAGAAAAAATAAATATAGTATGAATGTGTTCGTCATTAACAGACGTACACGAAGATATGCATAAAGACATGCTTCCGTGAAAGGGAATGGGTGTTATTGGTGTCCGTTTCTGAAAAAAGGAAAAAAAACTGAAAATTTCATGTTTTTCAAAGAGAAAGGGACGCGTCTACACTACAGCAAACCCAACGAAATACAATAAATATAGTATGAATGTGTTCGTCATTAACAGACGTACACGAAGATATGCATAAAGACATGCTTCCGTGAAAGGGAATGGGTGTTATTGGTGTCCGTTTCTGAAAAAAGGAAAAAAAACTGAAAATTTCATGTTTTTCAAAGAGAAAGGGACGCGTCTACACTACAGCAAACCCAACGAAATACAATAAATATAGTATGAATGTGTTCGTCATTAACAGACGTACACGAAGATATGCATAAAGACATGCTTCCGTGAAAGGGAATGGGTGTTATTGGTGTCCGAAGTTATTTTCAAGTTTGTAAGTTTTTTGTCATGTTTTTCAAACAGAAAGGGACGCGTCTAAATTGCCGAGGAAAAAAACTGTCCGAAAAAACCTACTTTAAATAAATATAGTATGAATGTGTTCGACATTAACAGAAATACACGACGATATGCATAAAGACA
This sequence comes from Pardosa pseudoannulata, assembly GCA_032207245.1. Lineage (NCBI taxonomy): Eukaryota > Metazoa > Arthropoda > Arachnida > Araneae > Lycosidae > Pardosa > Pardosa pseudoannulata. The sequence continues at coordinate 18,968 of JAGEOH010000541.1, forward strand.
TGCTTCCGTTAAAGGGAATGGGTGTTATTGGTGTCCGTTTCTGAAATAAGGAAAAAAACTGAAAATTTCATGTTTTTCAAAGAGAAAGGGACGCGTCTACACTACAGCAAACAGAATGAAATAAAATAAATATAGTATGAATGTGTTCGACATTAACAGAAATACACGACGATATGCATAAAGACATGCTTCCGTTAAAGGGAATGGGTGTTATTGGTGTCCGTTTCTGAAATAAGGAAAAAAACTGAAAATTTCATGTTTTTCAAAGAGAAAGGGACGCGTCTACACTACAGCAAACAGAATGAAATAAAATAAATATAGTATGAATGTGTTCGTCATTAACAGACCTACACGACGATATGCATAAAGACATGCTTCCGTTAAACGGTCAGAAGGGGTCAAAAACCTCAGAAAATCTTTTTTTTCAGTTATTTTCAAGTTTGTAAAATTTTTTGTTCGGAAAAGACTTTTAAAAAATTTCATGTTTTTTCATTAAATTGCGAGGAAAAACTGTCCGAAAAACCTACTTTTATAAATATAGTATGAATGTGTTCGTCATTAACAGACCTACACGACGATATGCATAAAGACATGCTTCCGTTAAAGGGAATGGGTGTTATTGGTGTCCGTTTCTGAAAAAAGGAAAAAAACTGAAAATTTCATGTTTTTCAGATATTTCGATGGTCAGAAGGGGTCAGTGTTCGTCATTAACAGACCTACACGACGATATGCATAAAGACATGCTTCCCTTAAAGGAATGGGTGTTATTGGTGTCCGTTTAATTTCAAATTTGTAAGTTTTTTGTTAAAATTTCATGTTTTTCAAAGAGAAAGGGACGCGTCTACACTACAGCAAACACAATGAAATAAAATAAATATAGTATGAATGTGTTCGTCATTAACAGACCTACACGACGATATGCATAAAGACATGCTTCTATTAAAGGGAAAGGGTGTTATTGGTGTCCGTTTCAAGTTATTTTCAAAGTTCTGTAGTTTTTTGTTCGGAAAAGACTTTTAATCTTTCATTCATGTTTTTCAAAGAGAAAGGGACGCGTCTACACTACAGCAAACACAATGAAATAAAATAAATATAGTATGAATGTGTTCGACATTAACAGAAATACACGACGATATGCATAAACACATGCTTCCGTTAAATGGAATGGGTGTTATTGGTGTCCGTTTCTGAAAAAAGGAAAAAAACTGAAAATTTCATGTTTTTCAAAGAGAAAGGGACGCGTCTAAAACTGTCCGAAAAAACCTACTTTTATTAAAATTTAAGAAATGTGTTCGTCATTAACAGACCTACACGACGATATGCATAAAGACATGCTTCCGTTAAATGGAATGGGTTTTATTGGTGTCCGAACCTCAGAAAATCTTTTTTTCATGTTATTTTCAAGTTTGTAAGTTTTTTTTGTTTTCATGTTTTTCAAACAGAAAGGGACAAGTCTACACTACAATTTAAAAAAACTTGATATTTCGACGGTCAGAAGGGGTCAAAACCTCAGAAAATCTTTTTTTCAAGTTATTTCAAGTCTGTAAGTTTTTTGTTCGGAAAAGACTTTTACACGACGATATGCATAAAGACATGCTTCCCTTAAAGGGAATGGGTGTTATTGGTGTCCGTTTCTGAAATAAGGAAAAAAACTGAAAATTTCATGTTTTTCAAAGAGAAAGGGACGCGTCTACATTTTCAAGTTCTGTAAGTTTTTTTTGTTCTTAAAAGACTTAGTATGAATGTGTTCGACATTAACAGAAATACACGACGATATGCATAAAGACATGCTTCCGTTAAAGGGAATGGGTGTTATTGGTGTCCGTTTCTGAAAAAAGGAAAAAAACTGAAAATTTCATGTTTTTCAAAGAGAAAGGGACGCGTCTACACTACAGCAAACCCAACGAAATACAATAAATATAGTATGAATGTGTTCGTCATTAACAGACGTACACGAAGATATGCATAAAGACATGCTTCCGTGAAAGGGAATGGGTGTTATTGGTGTCCGTTTCTGAAAAAAGGAAAAAAAACTGAAAATTTCATGTTTTTCGAAAAACCTACTTTTATTAAAATTTAAGAAGAAATAAAATAAATATAGTATGAATGTGTTCGTCATTAACAGACCTACACGATGATATGCATAAAGACATGCTTCCGTGAAAGGGAATGGGTGTTATTGGTGTCCGTTTCTGAAAAAAGGAAAAAAACTGAAAATTTCATGTTTTTCAAAGAGAAAGGGACGCGTCTACACTACAGCAAACCCAACGAAATACAATAAATATAGTATGAATGTGTTCGTCATTAACAGACGTACACGAAGATATGCATAAAGACATGCTTCCGTGAAAGGGAATGGGTGTTATTGGTGTCCGTTTCTGAAAAAAGGAAAAAAACTGAAAATTTCATGTTTTTTCAAACAGAAAGGGACGCGTCTACACTACAGCAAACACAATGACATAAAATAAATATAGTATGAATGTGTTCGTCATTAACAGACCTACACGACGATATGCATAAAGACATGCTTTCCCTTAAAGGGAATGGGTGTTATTGGTGTCCGTTTCTGAAAAGAGGAAAAAAAACTGAAAATTTCATGTTTTTCAAAGAGAAAGGGACGCGTCTACACTACAGCACACACAATGAAATACAATAAATATAGTATGAATGTGTTCGTCATTAACAGACGTACACGAAGATATGCATAAAGACATGCTTCCGTGAAAGGGAATGGGTGTTATTGGTGTCCGTTTCTGAAAAAAGGAAAAAAAACTGAAAATTTCATGTTTTTCAAAGAGAAAGGGACGCGTCTACACTACAGCAAACACAATGAAATAAAATAAATATAGTATGAATGTGTTCGTCATTAACAGACCTACACGACGATATGCATAAAGACATGCTTCAGAAGGGGTCAAAAACCTCAGAAAAGTGTCCGTTTCTGAAAAAAGGAAAAAACTGAAAATTTCATGTTTTTCAAAGAGAAAGGGACGCGTCTACACTACAGCAAACACAATGAAATAAAATAAATATAGTATGAATGTGTTCGTCATTAACAGACCTACACGACGATATGCATAAAGACATGCTTCCGTGAAAGGGAATGGGTGTTATTGGTGTCCGTTTCTGAAATAAGGAAAAAAACTGAAAATTTCATGTTTTTCAAACAGAAACGGACGCGTCTACACCACAGCAAACACAATGAAATAAAATAAATATAGTATGAATGTGTTCGTCATTAACAGACCTACACGACGATATGCATAAAGACATGCTTCCGTTAAAGGGAATTTGTGTGTTATTGGTGTCCGTTTCTGAAAAAGGAAAAAAAACTGAAAATTTCATGTTTTTCAAACAGAAAGGGACGCGTCTACACTACAGCAAACACAATGAAATAAAATAAATATAGTATGAATGTTTTCGTCATTAACAGACCTACACGACGATATGCATAAAGACATGCTTCCCTTAAAGGGAATGGGTGTTATTGGTGTCCGCAAGTTATTTTCAAATTTGTAAGTTTTTTGTTCGGAAAAAGACTTTTTCATGTTTTTTCAAACAGAAAGGGACGCGTCTACACTACAGCAAACACAATGAAATAAAATAAATATAGTATGAATGTGTTCGTCATTAACAGACCTACACGACGATATGCATAAAGACATGCTTCCGTTAAAGGGAATGGGTGTTATTGGTGTCCGTTTCGTTATTTTCAAGTCTGTAGGTTTTTTGTAAACAGAAAGGGACGCGTCTATCAAATTAGACTAAAATCGTTTGTTTTATTATCGTCATTAACAGACCTACACGACGATATGCATAAAGACATGCTTCCGTTAAAGGGAATGGGTGTTATTGGTGTCCGTTTCTGAAAAAAGGAAAAAAAAACTGAAAATTTCATGTTTTTCAAAGAGAAAGGGACGCGTCTACACTACAGCAAACACAATGAAATAAAATAAATATAGTATGAATGTGTTCGACATTAACAGAAATACACGACGATATGCATAAAGACATGCTTCCGTTAAAGGGAATGGGTGTTATTGGTGTCCGTTTCTGAAAAAAGGAAAAAAACTGAAAATTTCATGTTTTTCAAAGAGAAAGGGACGCGTCTACACTACAGCAAACACAATGAAATAAAATAAATATAGTATGAATGTGTTCGACATTAACAGAAATACACGACGATATGCATAAAGACATGCTTCCGTTAAATTGAATGGGTGTTATTGGTGTCCGTTTCTGAAATAAGGAAAAAAACTGAAAATTTCATGTTTTTCAAAGAGAAAGGGACGCGTCTACTTCAAGTTATTTTCAAATTTGTAAGATAAATATAGTATGAATGTGTTCGACATTAACAGAAATACACGACGATATGCATAAAGACATGCTTCCGTTAAAGGGAATGGGTGTTATTGGTGTCCGTTTCTGAAATAAGGAAAAAAACTGAAAATTTCATGTTTTTCAAAGAGAAAGGGACGCGTCTACACTACAGCAAACACAATGAAATAAAATAAATATAGTATGAATGTGTTCGTCATTAACAGACCTACACGACGATATGCATAAAGACATGCTTCCGTGAAAGGGAATGGGTGTTATTGGTGTCCGTTTCTGAAAAAAGGAAAAAAAACTGAAAATTTCATGTTTTTCAAACAGAAAGGGACGCGTCTAGTAAGTTTTTTTGTTCTTAAAAGACTGTTCGTCATTAACAGACCTACACGACGATATGCATAAAGACATGAAAATCGTTTGTTTTATTAAATTGCCGTTCATGTTTTTTCAAAGAGAAAGGGACGCGTCTACACTACAGCAAACACAATGAAATAAAATAAATATAGTATGAATGTGTTCGTCATTAACAGACCTACACGACGATATGCATAAAGACATGCTTATATTTCGACGGTCAGAAGGGGTCAAAAACCTCAGAAAATTCTGAAAAAAGGAAAAAAAACTGAAAAATTTCATGTTTTTCAAACAGAAAGGGACGCGTCTATTATTTTCAAGTTTGTAAGTTTTTTTTGTTCGGAAAAGACTTTTTAATCTTTCAAATTAGACTAAATGAATGTGTTCGTCATTAACAGACCTACACGACGATATGCATAAAGACATGCTTCCCTTAAAGGGAATGGGTGTTATTGGTGTCCGTTTCTGAAAAGAGGAAAAAAACTGAAAATTTCATGTTTTTCAAACAGAAAGGGACGCGTCTACACTACAGCAAACCCAACGAAATAAAATAAATATAGTATGAATGTGTTCGTCATTAACAGACCTACACGACGATATGCATAAAGACATGCTTCCGTTAAAGGGAATGGGTGTTATTGGTGTCCGTTTCTGAAAAAAGGAAAAAAAAAAACTGAAAATTTCATGTTTTTCAAAGAGAAAGGGACGCGTCTACACTACAGCCACACAATGAAATAAAATAAATATAGTATGAATGTGTTCGTCATTAACAGACCTACACGACGATATGCATAAAAACATGCTTCCGTTAAAGGGAATGGGTGTGTTATTGGTGTCCGTTAATTGCCGAGGAAAAACTGTCCGAAAAAACCTACTTTTTCATGTTTTTCAAACAGAAAAGGACGCGTCTACACTACAGCAAACACAATGAAATAAAATAAATATAGTATGAATGTGTTCGTCATTAACAGACCTACACGACGATATGCATAAAGACATGCTTCCGTTAAAGGGAATGGGTGTTATTGGTGTCCGTTCAAGTTAATTTCAAGTCTGTGCGTTTTTTGTTCGGAAAAAGACTTCATGTTTTTCAAACAGAAAGGGACGCGTCTACACTACAGCAAACACAATGAAATAAAATAAATATAGTATGAATGTGTTCGTCATTAACAGACCTACACGACGATATGCATAAAGACATGCTTCCGTTAAAGGGAATGGGTGTTATTGGTGTCCGTTTGTGAAAAAAGGAAAAAAAACTGAAAATTTCATGTTTTTCAAACAGAAAGGGACGCGTCTATTAATCTTTCAAATTAGACTAAAATCGTTTGTTTTATAAAATAAATATAGTATGAATGTGTTCGTCATTAACAGACCTACACGACGATATGCATAAAGACATGCTTCCGTTAAAGGGAATGGGTGTTATTAATGTCCGTTTCTGAAAAAAGGAAAAAAACTGAAAATTTCATGTTTTTCAAACAGAAAGGGACGCGTCTACACTACAGCAAACACAATGAAATAAAATAAATATAGTATGAATGTGTTCGTCAGTAACAGACCTACACGACGATATGCATAAAAACATGCTTCCGTTAAAGGGAATGGGTGTTATTGGTGTCCGTTTCTGAAAAGAGGAAAAAAACTGAAAATTTCATGTTTTTCAAACAGAAAGGGACGCGTCTACACTACAGCAAACACAATGAAATAAAATAAATATAGTATGAATGTGTTCGTCATTAACAGACCTACACGACGATATGCATAAAGACATGCTTCCGTTAAAGGGAATGGGTGTTATTGGTGTCCGTGTTATTTTCAAGTTTGTAAGTTTTTTGTTCGGAAAAGACTTTTATTCATGTTTTTCAAACAGAAAGGGACGCGTCTACACTACAGCAAACACAATGAAACAAAATAAATATAGTATGAATGTGTTCGTCATTAACAGACCTACACGACGATATGCATAAAGACATGCTTCCGTTAAAGGGAATGGGTGTTATTGGTGTCCGTTTCTGAAAAAAGGAAAAAAAACTGAAAATTTCATGTTTTTTCAAAGAGAAAGGGACGCGTCTACACTACAGCACGAGGAAAAACTGTCCGAAAAAACCTACTTTTTGTGTTCGTCATTAACAGACCTACACGACGATATGCATAAAGACATGCTTCCGTTAAAGGGAATGGGATATATTGGTGTCCGTTTCTGAAAAAAGGAAAAAAACTGAAAATTTCATGTTTTTCAAAGAGAAAGGGACGCGTCTACACTACAGCAAACACAATGAAATCTTTTTTTCAAGTTATTTTCAAATTTGTAAGTTTTTTGTGTCATTAACAGACCTACACGACGATCGAGGAAAAACTGTCCGAAAAACCTACTTTTATTACAATTTAAGAAACTTGATATTTCGACGGTCAGAAGGGGTCAAAAACCTCAGAAAATCTTTTGGTGTCCGTTTCTGAAAAAAGGAAAAAAACTGAAAATTTCATGTTTTTCAAAGAGAAAGGGACGCGTCTACACTACAGCAAACACAATGAAATAAAATAAATATAGTATGAATGTGTTCGTCATTAACAGACCTACACGACGATATGCATAAAGACATGCTTCCGTTAAAGGGAATGGGTGTTATTGGTGTCCGTTTCTGAAATAAGGAAAAAAACTGAAAATTTCATGTTTTTCAAAGAGAAAGGGACGCGTCTACACTACAGCAAACACAATGAAATAAAATAAATATAGTATGAATGTGTTCGTCATTAACAGACCTACACGACGATATGCATAAAGACATGCTTCCGTTAAAGGGAATGGGTGTTATTGGTGTCCGTTTCTGAAAAGAGGAAAAAAACTGAAAATTTCATGTTTTTCAAACAGAAAGGGACGCGTCTACACTACAGCAAACACAATGAAATAAAATAAATATAGTATGAATGTGTTCGTCATTAACAGACCTACACGACGATATGCATAAAGACATGCTTCCGTTAAAGGGAATGGGTGTTATTGGTGTCCGTTTCCGAAATAAGGAAAAAAAACTGAAAATTTCATGTTTTTCAAAGAGAAAGGGACGCGTCTACACTACAGCAAACACAATGAAATAAAATAAATATAGTATGAATGTGTTCGTCATTAACAGACCTACACGACGATATGCATAAAGACATGCTTCCGTTAAAGGGAATGGGTGTTATTGGTGTCCGTTTCTGAAATAAGGAAAAAAACTGAAAATTTCATGTTTTTCAAAGAGAAAGGGACGCGTCTACACTACAGCAAACACAATGAAATACAATAAATATAGTATGAATGTGTTCGTCATTAACAGACGTACACGAAGATATGCATAAAGACATGCTTCCGTGAAAGGGAATGGGTGTTATTGGTGTCCGTTTCTGAAAAAAGGAAAAAAAAACTGAAAATTTCATGTTTTTCAAAGAGAAAGGGACGCGTCTACACTACAGCAAACCCAACGAAATACAATAAATATAGTATGAATGTGTTCGTCATTAACAGACGTACACGAAGATATGCATAAAGACATGCTTCCGTGAAAGGGAATGGGTGTTATTGGTGTCCGTTTCTGAAAAAAGGAAAAAAAAACTGAAAATTTCATGTTTTTCAAAGAGAAAGGGACGCGTCTACACTACAGCAAACCCAACGAAATACAATAAATATAGTATGAATGTGTTCGTCATTAACAGACGTACACGAAGATATGCATAAAGACATGCTTCCGTGAAAGGGAATGGGTGTTATTGGTGTCCGTTTCTGAAATAAGGAAAAAAACTGAAAATTTCATGTTTTTCAAAGAGAAAGGGACGCGTCTACACTACAGCAAACCCAACGAAATACAATAAATATAGTATGAATGTGTTCGTCATTAACAGACGTACACGAAGATATGCATAAAGACATGCTTCCGTGAAAGGGAATGGGTGTTATTGGTGTCCGTTTCTGAAAAAAGGAAAAAAAACTGAAAATTTCATGTTTTTCAAACAAGTTTGTAAGTTTTTTTGTTCTTAAAAGACTAAATAAATATAGTATGAATGTGTTCGTCATTAACAGACCTACACGACGATATGCATAAAGATATGCTTCCGTTAAAGGGAATTTGTGTTATTGGTAACCGTTTCTGAAAAGGGAAAAAAACTGAAAATTTCATGTTTTTCAAAGAGAAAGGGACGCGTCTACACCTTTCAAATTAGACTAAAATCGTTTGTTTTATTAGTATGAATGTGTTCGTCATTAACAGACGTACACGAAGATATGCATAAAGACATGCTTCCGTGAAAGGGAATGGGTGTTATTGGTGTCCGTTTCTGAAAAAAGGAAAAAAAACTGAAAATTTCATGTTTTTCAAACAGAAAGGGACGCGTCTACACTACAGCAAACACAATGAAATAAAATAAATATAGTATGAATGTGTTCGTCATTAACAGACCTACACGACGATATGCATAAAGACATGCTTCCGTTAAAGGGAATGGGTGTTATTGGTGTCCGTTTCTGAAAAAAGGAAAAAAACTGAAAATTTCATGTTTTTCAAAGAGAAAGGGACGCGTCTACACTACAGCAAACACAATGAAATAAAATAAATATAGTATGAATGTGTTCGTCATTAACAGACCTACACGACGATATGCATAAAGACATGCTTCCGTTAAAGGGAATGGGTGTTATTGGTGTCCGTTTCTGAAAAAAGGAAAAAAATTGAAAATTTCATGTTTTTCAAAGAGAAAGGGACGCGTCTACACTACAGCAAACACAATGAAATAAAATAAATATAGTATGAATGTGTTCGACATTAACAGAAATACACGACGATATGCATAAAGACATGCTTCCGTTAAATGGAATGGGTGTTATTGGTGTCCGTTTCTGAAAAAAGGAAAAAAACTGAAAATTTCATGTTTTTCAAAGAGAAAGGGACGCGTCTACACTACAGCAAACAGAATGAAATAAAATAAATATAGTATGAATGTGTTCGACATTAACAGAAATACACGACGATATGCATAAAGACATGCTTCCGTTAAATGGAATGGGTGTTATTGGTGTCCGTTTCTGAAAAAAGGAAAAAAACTGAAAATTTCATGTTTTTCAAAGAGAAAGGGACGCGTCTACACTACAGCAAACACATATGAAATAAAATAAATATAGTATGAATGTGTTCGTCATTAACAGACCTACACGACGATATGCATAAAGACATGCTTCCGTTAAAGGGAATGGGTGTTATTGGTGTCCGTTTCTGAAAAAAGGAAAAAAACTGAAAATTTCATGTTTTTCAAAGAGAAAGGGACGCGTCTACACTACAGCAAACACAATGAAATAAAATAAATATAGTATGAATGTGTTCGACATTAACAGACCTACACGACGATATGCATAAAGACATGCTTCCGTGAAAGGGAATGGGTGTTATTGGTGTCCGTTTCTGAAAAAGGAAAAAAAACTGAAAATTTCATGTTTTTCAAAGAGAAAGGGACGCGTCTACACTACAGCAAACCCAACGAAATACAATAAATATAGTATGAATGTGTTCGTCATTAACAGACGTACACGAAGATATGCATAAAGACATGCTTCCGTGAAAGGGAATGGGTGTTATTGGTGTCCGTTTCTGAAAAAAAGGAAAAAAACTGAAAATTTCATGTTTTTCAAACAGAAAGGGACGCGTCTACACTACAGCAAACACAATGAAATAAAATAAATATAGTATGAATGTGTTCGTCATTAACAGACGTACACGAAGATATGCATAAAGACATGCTTCCGTGAAAGGGAATGGGTGTTATTGGTGTCCGTTTCTGAAAAAAGGAAAAAAAACTGAAAATTTCATGTTTTTCAAAGAGAAAGGGACGCGTCTACACTACAGCAAACCCAACGAAATACAATAAATATAGTATGAATGTGTTCGTCATTAACAGACCTACACGATGATATGCATAAAGACATGCTTCCGTTAAAGGGAATGGGTGTTATTGGTGTCCGTACTTTTATTAAAATTTAAGAAACTTGATATTTCGACGGTCAGATTTTTCAAACAGAAAGGGACGCGTCGGGGTCAAAAACCTCAGAAAATCTTTTTTTCAAGTTATTTCAAGTTTGTAAGAAATAAATATAGTATAAATGTGTTCGTCATTAACAGACCTACACGATGATATGCATAAAGACATGCTTCCGTGAAAGGGAATGGGTGTTATTGGTGTCCGCAAGTTATTTTCAAGTTTGTAAGTTTTTTGTTCTTAAAAAGACTTTTTCAAACAGAAAGGGACGCGTCTACAATCTTTTTTTTCAAGTTATTTTCAAGTTTTGTAAGTTTTTTGTTCGGATTAAAAGACTTTTAATCTTTCAAATTAGACTAAAATCGTTTGTTGTATGAATGTGTTCGTCATTAACAGACGTACACGAAGATATGCATAAAGACATGCTTCCGTGAAAGGGAATGGGTGTTATTGGTGTCCGTTTCTGAAAAAAGGAAAAAAAACTGAAAATTTCATGTTTTTCAAAGAGAAAGGGACGCGTCTACACTACAGCAAACCCAACGAAATACAATAAATATAGTATGAATGTGTTCGTCATTAACAGACGTACACGAAGATATGCATAAAGACATGCTTCCGTGAAAGGGAATGGGTGTTATTGGTGTCCGTTTCTGAAAAAAGGAAAAAAAACTGAAAATTTCATGTTTTTCAAAGAGAAAGGGACGCGTCTACACTACAGCAAACCCAACGAAATACAATAAATATAGTATGAATGTGTTCGTCATTAACAGACGTACACGAAGATATTAAATTGCCGAGGAAAAACTGTCCGAAAAACCTACTTTTATTAAAATTTAAGAAACTTGATATTTCGACGGTCAGAATTATTGGTGTCCGTAAGTTATTTTCAAGTTTGTAAGTTTTTTGTTCTTAAAAGACTTTCATGTTTTTCAAAGAGAAAGGGACGCGTCTACACTACAGCAAACACAATGAAATAAAATAAATATAGTATGAATGTGTTCGTCATTAACAGACCTACACGACGATATGCATAAAGACATGCTTCCGTTAAAGGGAATGGGTGTTATTGGTGTCCGTTTCTGAAATAAGGAAAAAAACTGAAAATTTCATGTTTTTCAAAGAGAAAGGGACGCGTCTACACTACAGCAAACAGAATGAAATAAAATAAATATAGTATGAATGTGTTCGTCATTAACAGACCTACACGACGATATGCATAAAGACATGCTTCCGTTAAAGGGAATGGGTGTTATTGGTGTCCGTTTCTGAAAAGAGGAAAAAAACTGAAAATTTCATGTTTTTCAAACAGAAAGGGACGCGTCTACACTACAGCAAACACAATGAAATAAAATAAATATAGTATGAATGTGTTCGTCATTAACAGACCTACACGACGATATGCATAAAGACATGCTTCCGTTAAAGGGAATGGGTGTTATTGGTGTCCGTTTCTGAAAAAAAGGAAAAAAACTGAAAATTTCATGTTTTTCAAACAGAAAGGGACGCGTCTACACTACAGCAAACACAATGAAATAAAATAAATATAGTATGAATGTGTTCGTCATTAACAGACCTACACGACGATATGCATAAAGACATGCTTCCGTTAAAGGGAATGGGTGTTATTGGTGTCCATTTAAGAAAACTTGATATATTTCGACGGTCAGAAGGGGTCAAACCTCAGAATCATGTTTTTCAAACAGAAAGGGACGCGTCTACACTACAGCAAACACTATGAAATAAAATAAATATAGTATGAATGTGTTCGTCTTTCAAGTTATTTTCAATTTGTAAGTTTTTTTGTTCGGAAAAAGACTCCGTTAAAGGGAATGGGTGTTATTGGTGTCCGTTTCTGAAAAAAGGAAAAAAAACTGAAAATTTCATGTTTTTCAAACAGAAAGGAACGCGTCTACACTACAGCAAACACACTATGAAATACAATAAATATAGTATGAATGTGTTCGTCATTAACAGACGTACACGAAGATATGCATAAAGACATGCTTCCGTGAAAGGGAATGGGTGTTATTGGTGTCCGTTTCTGAAAAAAGGAAAAAAAACTGAAAATTTCATGTTTTTCAAACAGAAAGGGACGCGTCTACACTACAGCAAACACAATGAAATAAAATAAATATAGTATGAATGTGTTCGTCATTAACAGAAATACACGACGATATGCATAAAGACATGCTTCCGTTAAAGGGAATGGGTGTTATTGGTGTCCGTTTCTGAAAAAAGGAAAAAAACTGAAAATTTCATGTTTTTCAAAGAGAAAGGGACGCGTCTACACTACAGCAAACACAATGAAATAAAATAAATATAGTATGAATGTGTTCGACATTAACAGACCTACACGACGATATGCATAAAGACATGCTTCCGTTAAATTGAATGGGTGTTATTGGTGTCCGTTTCTGAAAAAAGGAAAAAAACTGAAAATTTCATGTTTTTCAAAGAGAAAGGGACGCGTCTACACTACAGCAAACACAATGAAATAAAATAAATATAGTATGAATGTGTTCGTCATTAACAGACCTACACGACGATATGCATAAAGACATGCTTCCGTTAAAGGGAATGGGTGTTATTGGTGTCCGTTTCTGAAAAGAGGAAAAAAACTGAAAATTTCATGTTTTTCAAACAGAAAGGGACGCGTCTACACTACAGCAAACACAATGAAATAAAATAAATATAGTATGAATGTGTTCGTCATTAACAGACCTACACGACGATATGCATAAAGACATGCTTCCGTTAAAGGGAATGGGTGTTATTGGTGTCCGTTTCTGAAAAAAGGAAAAAAACTGAAAATTTCATGTTTTTCAAAGAGAAAGGGACGCGTCTACACTACAGCAAACACAATGAAATAAAATAAATATAGTATGAATGTGTTCGTCATTAACAGACCTACACGACGATATGCATAAAGACATGCTTCCGTTAAAGGGAATGGGTGTTATTGGTGTCCGTTTCTGAAAAAAAGGAAAAAAACTGAAAATTTCATGTTTTTCAAACAGAAAGGGACGCGTCTACACTACAGCAAACACAATGAAATAAAATAAATATAGTATGAATGTGTTCGTCATTAACAGACCTACACGACGATATGCATAAAGACATGCTTCCGTTAAAGGGAATGGGTGTTATTGGTGTCCGTTTCTGAAAATAGAAAAAAAACTGAAAATTTCATGTTTTTCAAAGAGAAAGGGACGCGTCTACACTACAGCAAACACAATGAAATAAAATAAATATAGTATGAATGTGTTCGTCATTAACAGACCTACACGACGATATGCATAAAGACATGCTTCCGTTAAAGGGAATGGATGTTATTGGTGTCCGTTAGTTATTTTCAAGTTTGTAAGTTTTTTTGTTCGGAAAAGACTTTTAATCTTTCAAATGTTTTTCAAAGAGAAAGGGACGCGTCTACACTACAGCAAACACAATGAAATAAAATAAATATAGTATGAATGTGTTCGTCATTAACAGAAATACACGACGATATGCATAAAGACATGCTTCCGTTAAAGGGAATGGGTGTTATTGGTGTCCGTTTCTGAAAAAAGGAAAAAAACTGAAAATTTCATGTTTTTCAAAGAGAAAGGGACGCGTCTACACTACAGCAAACACAATGAAATAAAATAAATATAGTATGAATGTGTTCGTCATTAACAGACCTACACGACGATATGCATAAAGACATGCTTCCGTTAAAGGGAATGGGTGTTATTGGTGTCCGTTTCTGAAAAAAAGGAAAAAAACTGAAAATTTCATGTTTTTCAAAGAGAAAGGGACGCGTCTACACTACAGCAAACACAATGAAATAAAATAAATATAGTATGAATGTGTTCGACATTAACAGAAATACACGACGATATGCATAAAGACATGCTTCCGTTAAAGGGAATGGGTGTTATTGGTGTCCGTTTCTGAAAAAAGGAAAAAAACTGAAAATTTCATGTTTTTCAAAGAGAAAGGGACGCGTTCTAACTTTTATTAAAATTTAAGAAACTTGATATTTCGACGGTCAGAAGAAATAAATATAGTATGAATGTGTTCGACATTAACAGAAATACACGACGATATGCATAAAGACATGCTTCCGTTAAAGGGAATGGGTGTTATTGGTGTCCGTTTCTGAAAAAAGGAAAAAAACTGAAAATTTCATGTTTTTCAAAGAGAAAGGGACGCGTCTACAAGTTATTTCAAGTTCTGTGCGTTTTTTGTTCGGAAAAGACTTTTAATCTTTCAAATTAGACTAAAATCGTTTGTTTTATAAAATAAATATAGTATGAATGTGTTCGTCATTAACAGACCTACACGACGATATGCATAAAGACATGCTTCCGTTAAAGGGAATGGGTGTTATTAATGTCCGTTTCTGAAAAAAGGAAAAAAACTGAAAATTTCATGTTTTTCAAACAGAAAGGGACGCGTCTACACTAATGCAAACACAATGAAATAAAATAAATATAGTATGAATGTGTTCGTCATTAACAGACCTACACGACGATATGCATAAAAACATGCTTCCGTTAAAGGGAATGGGTGTTATTGGTGTCCGTTTCTGAAAAAGGAAAAAAAAAAAAACTGAAAATTTCATGTTTTTCAAACAGAAAGGGACGCGTCTACACGACGGTCAGAAGGGGTCAAAAACCTCAGAAAATCTTTTTTTCAAGTTATTTTTTCAAGTTTGTAAGTTTTTTTTTGTTCTTAAAAGACTTTTTAATCATAAATATAGTATGAATGTGTTCGTCATTAACAGACCTACACGACGATATGCATAAAGACATGCTTCCGTTAAAGGGAATGGGTGTTATTAATGTCCGTTTCTGAAAAAAGGAAAAAAAAACTGAAAATTTCATGTTTTTCAAACAGAAAGGGACGCGTCTACACTAATGCAAACACAATGAAATAAAATAAATATAGTATGAATGTGTTCGTCATTAACAGACCTACACGACGATATGCATAAAAACATGCTTCCGTTAAAGGGAATGGGAGTTATATGTGTCCGTTTCTGAAATAAGGAAAAAAACTGAAAATTTCATGTTTTTCAAACAGAAAGGGACGCGTCTAAATCGTTTGTTTTTTATTAAATTGCCGAGGAAAAAAACCTCAGAAAATCTTTTTTTCATGTTATTTTCAAGTTTGTAAGTTTTTTGTTCGGAAACAGACCTACACGACGATATGCATAAAGACATGCTTCCGTTAAAGGGAATGGGTGTTATTGGTGTCCGTTTCTGAAATAAGGAAAAAAACTGAAAATTTCATGTTTTTCAAAGAGAAAGGGACGCGTCTACACTACAGCAAACACAATGAAATAAAATAAATATAGTATGAATGTGTTCGTCATTAACAGACCTACACGACGATATGCATAAAGACATGCTTCCGTTAAAGGGAATGGGTGTTATTGGTGTCCGTTTCTGAAAAAAGGAAAAAACTGAAAATTTCATGTTTTTCAAAGAGAAAGGGACGCGTCTACACTACAGCAAACAGAATGAAATAAAATAAATATAGTATGAATGTGTTCGACATTAACAGAAATACACGACGATATGCATAAAGACATGCTTCCGTTAAAGGGAATGGGTGTTATTGGTGTCCGTTTCTGAAATAAGGAAAAAAACTGAAAATTTCATGTTTTTCAAAGAGAAAGGGACGCGTCTACACTACAGCAAACCCAACGAAATACAATAAATATAGTATGAATGTGTTCGTCATTAACAGACGTACACGAAGATATGCATAAAGACATGCTTCCGTGAAAGGGAATGGGTGTTATTGGTGTCCGTTTCTGAAAAAAGGAAAAAAAACTGAAAATTTCATGTTTTTCAAA
Source organism: Pardosa pseudoannulata (assembly GCA_032207245.1). Classification (NCBI taxonomy): domain Eukaryota; kingdom Metazoa; phylum Arthropoda; class Arachnida; order Araneae; family Lycosidae; genus Pardosa; species Pardosa pseudoannulata. The sequence continues at coordinate 35,499 of JAGEOH010000541.1, forward strand.
GAGAAAGGGACGCGTCTACACTACAGCACATACAATGAAATACAATAAATATAGTATGAATGTGTTCGTCATTAACAGACGTACACGAAGATATGCATAAAGACATGCTTCCGTGAAAGGGAATGGGTGTTATTGGTGTCCGTTTCTGAAAAAAGGAAAAAAAACTGAAAATTTCATGTTTTTCAAAGAGAAAGGGACGCGTCTACACTACAGCAAACCCAACGAAATACAATAAATATAGTATGAATGTGTTCGTCATTAACAGACGTACACGAAGATATGCATAAAGACATGCTTCCGTTAAAGGGAATGGGTGTTATTGGTGTCCGTTTCTGAAAAAAGGAAAAAAAAACTGAAAATTTCATGTTTTTCAAAGAGAAAGGGACGCGTCTACACTACAGCAAACCCAACGAAATACAATAAATATAGTATGAATGTGTTCGTCATTAACAGACCTACACGATGATATGCATAAAGACATGCTTCCGTTAAAGGGAATGGGTGTTATTGGTGTCCGTTTCTGAAAAAAAGGAAAAAAACTGAAAATTTCATGTTTTTCAAAGAGAAAGGGACGCGTCTACACTACAGCAAACACAATGAAATAAAATAAATATAGTATGAATGTGTTCGTCATTAACAGACGTACACGAAGATATGCATAAAGACATGCTTCCGTGAAAGGGAATGGGTGTTATTGGTGTCCGTTTCTGAAAAAAGGAAAAAAAACTGAAAATTTCATGTTTTTCAAAGAGAAAGGGACGCGTCTACACTACAGCAAACCCAACGAAATACAATAAATATAGTATGAATGTGTTCGTCATTAACAGACGTACACGACGATATGCATAAAGACATGCTTCCGTTAAAGGGAATGGGTGTTATTGGTGTCCGTTTCTGAAAAAAGGAAAAAAACTGAAAATTTCATGTTTTTCAAACAGAAAAGGACGCGTCTACACTACAGCAAACCCAACGAAATACAATAAATATAGTATGAATGTGTTCGTCATTAACAGACGTACACGAAGATATGCATAAAGACATGCTTCCGTGAAAGGGAATGGGTGTTATTGGTGTCCGTTTCTGAAAAAAGGAAAAAAAAACTGAAAATTTCATGTTTTTCAAAGAGAAAGGGACGCGTCTACACTACAGCAAACCCAACGAAATACAATAAATATAGTATGAATGTGTTCGTCATTAACAGACCTACACGACGATATGCATAAAGACATGCTTCCGTTAAAGGGAATGGGTGTTATTGGTGTCCGTTTCTGAAAAAAGGAAAAAAACTGAAAATTTCATGTTTTTCAAAGAGAAAGGGACGCGTCTACACTACAGCAAACACAATGAAATAAAAAAATATAGTATGAATGTGTTCGTCATTAACAGACCTGCACGACGATATGCATAAAGACATGCTTCCGTTAAAGGGAATGGGTGTTATTGGTGTCCGTTTCTGAAAAAAGGAAAAAAAACTGAAAATTTCATGTTTTTCAAACAGAAAGGGACGCGTCTAATTTAAGAAACTCGATATTTCAAAGGTCAGAAGGGGTCAAAAACCACAGAAAATCTTTTTTTCAAGTTATTTTCAAATTTGTAAGTTTTTTGTTTGGAAAAGACTTATAAATATAGTATGAATGTGTTCGTCATTAACAGACCTACACGACGATACAAGTTATTTCAAGTTTGTAAGTTTTTTGTTCGGAAAAGACTTTTGTGTTATTGGTGTCCGTTTCTGAAATAAGGAAAAAAACTGAAAATTTCATGTTTTTCAAAGAGAAAGGGACGCGTCTACACTACAGCAAACACAATGAAATAAAATAAATATAGTATGAATGTGTTCGACATTAACAGAAATACACGACGATATGCATAAAGACATGCTTCCGTTAAAGGGAATGGGTGTTATTGGTGTCCGTTTCTGAAATAAGGAAAAAAACTGAAAATTTCATGTTTTTCAAAGAGAAAGGGACGCGTCTACACTACAGCAAACAGAATGAAATAAAATAAATATAGTATGAATGTGTTCGACATTAACAGAAATACACGACGATATGCATAAAGACATGCTTCCGTTAAAGGGAATGGGTGTTATTGGTGTCCGTTTCTGAAATAAGGAAAAAAACTGAAAATTTCATGTTTTTCAAAGAGAAAGGGACGCGTCTACACTACAGCAAACACAATGAAATAAAATAAATATAGTATGAATGTGTTCGACATTAACAGAAATACACGACGATATGCATAAAGACATGCTTCCGTTAAAGGGAATGGGTGTTATTGGTGTCCGTTTCTGAAATAAGGAAAAAAACTGAAAATTTCATGTTTTTCAAAGAGAAAGGGACGCGTCTACACTACAGCACACAGAATGAAATAAAATAAATATAGTATGAATGTGTTCGACATTAACAGAAATACACGACGATATGCATAAAGACATGCTTCCGTTAAATGGAATGGGTGTTATTGGTGTCCGTTTCTGAAAAAAGGAAAAAAACTGAAAATTTCATGTTTTTCAAAGAGAAAGGGACGCGTCTACACTACAGCAAACACAATGAAATAAAATAAATATAGTATGAATGTGTTCGTCATTAACAGACCTACACGACGATATGCATAAAGACATGCTTCCGCTAAATGGAATGGGTGTTATTGGTGTCCGTTTCTGAAAAAAGGAAAAAAACTGAAAATTTCATGTTTTTCAAAGAGAAAGGGACGCGTCTAAAATTTAAGAAACTTGATATTTCGACGGTCAGAAGGGGAAATAAATATAGTATGAATGTGTTCGTCATTAACAGACGTACACGAAGATATGCATAAAGACATGCTTCCGTGAAAGGGAATGGGTGTTATTGGTGTCCGTTTCTGAAAAAAGGAAAAAAAACTGAAAATTTCATGTTTTTCAAAGAGAAAGGGACGCGTCTACACTACAGCACACACAATGAAATACAATAAATATAGTATGAATGTGTTCGTCATTAACAGACGTACACGAAGATATGCATAAAGACATGCTTCCGTGAAAGGGAATGGGTGTTATTGGTGTCCGTTTCTGAAAAAAGGAAAAAAAACTGAAAATTTCATGTTTTTCAAAGAGAAAGGGACGCGTCTACACTACAGCAAACCCAACGAAATACAATAAATATAGTATGAATGTGTTCGACATTAACAGAAATACACGACGATATGCATAAAGACATGCTTCCGTTAAAGGGAATGGGTGTTATTGGTGTCCGTTTCTGAAAAAAGGAAAAAAACTGAAAATTTCATGTTTTTCAAAGAGAAAGGGACGCGTCTACACTACAGCAAACACAATGAAATAAAATAAATATAGTATGAATGTGTTCGTCATTAACAGACCTACACGATGATATGCATAAAGACATGCTTCCGTGAAAGGGAATGGGTGTTATTGGTGTCCGTTTCTGAAAAAAGGAAAAAAAACTGAAAATTTCATGTTTTTCAAAGAGAAAGGACGCGTCTACACTACAGCAAACACAATGAAATAAAATAAATATAGTATGAATGTGTTCGACATTAACAGAAATACACGACGATATGCATAAAGACATGCTTCCGTTAAAGGGAATGGGTGTTATTGGTGTCCGTTTCTGAAATAAGGAAAAAAACTGAAAATTTCATGTTTTTCAAAGAGAAAGGGACGCGTCTACAATAAATATAGTATGAATGTGTTCGACATTAACAGAAATACACGACGATATGCATAAAGACATGCTTCCGTTAAAGGGAATGGGTGTTATTGGTGTCCGTTTCTGAAATAAGGAAAAAAACTGAAAATTTCATGTTTTTCAAAGAGAAAGGGACGCGTCTACACTACAGCAAACACAATGAAATAAAATAAATATAGTATGAATGTGTTCGACATTAACAGAAATACACGACGATATGCATAAAGACATGCTTCCGTTAAAGGGAATGGGTGTTATTGGTGTCCGTTTCTGAAATAAGGAAAAAAACTGAAAATTTCATGTTTTTCAAAGAGAAAGGGACGCGTCTACTTTTTTTTTTCAAGTTGGTTAAGTTTGTTTGTTCGGAAAAGAATAAATATAGTATGAATGTGTTCGTCATTAACAGACGTACACGAAGATATGCATAAAGACATGCTTCCGTGAAAGGGAATGGGTGTTATTGGTGTCCGTTTCTGAAAAAAGGAAAAAAAAACTGAAAATTTCATGTTTTTCAAAGAGAAAGGGACGCGTCTACACTACAGCAAACCCAACGAAATACAATAAATATAGTATGAATGTGTTCGTCATTAACAGACCTACACGATGATATGCATAAAGACATGCTTCCGTTTAAAGGGAATGGGTGTTATTGGTGTCCGTTTCTGAAAAAAGGAAAAAAACTG
>JAGEOH010000542.1:0-30000 GCA_032207245.1 Pardosa pseudoannulata
GAACTAATGAGTCAGATGGAGAATCTCTTGATATTGAGCCACCTCCTACAGGTGCTGAAATGAGAAATGCATTGAAAGTGTTGAAACATGTAGTACAACACTGCTCTGATGACTTTAAAAAACATCATCATTAAGAACAATTTATCAATGAGCTGCTTAAAAAAAACTATAAAAAGTCAACAGTTGATCAATTTTTTTTTATTATGTATGCAATTATTATGCATACAATTCTTATACATTAAAGGGTAATATACAGTACATATATATAAGGTGAGTTTTTTTTACTTTATTTTGAAATTTAGTATGTGTTAATTAGAGGGGGGGGGGAATTTATCTAATTTTGCATACTGTTTACCATTATCAATCTGTTATTGTTGTTGAAATCAGTGTCCCAAACTGATCACATTAAGCAAAGTCCACTGTATTTTAATCATTCAAAAACTTGTAAAATATATCAAACTAGAATAATTACTAAGGTCTCTCAGAAATGTGGTATCTAAAATTGGGTGATTAACACTGAGAATTTGGCATGTCTCCTTAAACTTGAATTTACATTTAATATACAATGAATACATCAAAATACATTTGCAGATGTTTGCCATAAACTTCAATCCCACATAAATCTATGCAGGGAGACCAAAAAAATTTGTTTTTATTTATGACTATATACTTATATCTGATGTTTGGAATTAAAAAGTTAGAAATTAAAGCCTTATGAAAAATAAAGTGAACTCTTTGGCATAAGAATATGATGCCTTTACTCTACTATTTAATGGAAAATAGTGCCAAGTTCCAGGAGAAAGCAGTAAAATCTTGTGATATGATGTCAGATTGAGTTTCTTGTTTGCAAAGAAAATAGATTGCATTGGAATAAAACTAATGCCTGGAATGGGTTATTTTCGTTTTTTTCTTTTAATGTGCTTTGCCTGTTATATACATATATGTAATGAGTAATTTGCCCCATTACAAAAGGAAGAGAGTCCATTTTTAATCGGATGCAGACATGGCTAAAGCATCATTAAACAAAGAAAATGTATAGGATCAAAATGAACAGAGTTTACTGAGGCAACTACTCTCATAGACTTCTGTTCAAAAAACACATACATCTCAATTTTGTAATTGCATGGGCTAACCAATCATAAGTTTTAATTGCCAGATAACAAAGTTTAATCATGACGGGTTATTTAAAGCACTTATGCAACTGGAAGTTCCACAGTTGAAGTCGCCAAATTACATGAAAAAACAAAGATATTCAACCAAGTTGTGAGAAAGGGATAGAATTGACTGGAAGTAGTATTAAGATATATATATATATATATATATATATATATATATATACTTGATTAATTTTTTAGGTTAAATATATATATATATATATATATATATATATATATATATATATATATTTATTGAATAAAATAAAGCTTGATAAAGTTTAAAGGCTAACGTTAAGGTAATCTAGTTAATATATTTACTCAAGTAACTTATGTTATTTTGATTTGCTCATTTGAACCACTTTGTGCCAAAAAAAAAAAAAAAAAAAAAAAAAAAAGACGTAGATGAAATTGTTTGTATCTCTAAACAGTTCCATAATGTGTAACACAGAATATTTCACAATGTGGCCCAAAACCAGTCCATGAAATAGAACTGGTACATAAATCAGAATACTACTAGGTCAGGTTTACTGGTCACTATTTTTTTGAGTAGCTATTTATCTTGATTATGTACTATACTTTAAAAGTAACATTTGCTTAGTTAAACAATTTACATTATACATTTTTCATTTATTATGCTTTTACTCCTGGTTAAGTAATTTTCTTGGTATATGTAATTGGATCAACCATTACCAATACCATACCCAGAGGGTGGCCGAGGTGAAATGTGAAATTGTCGTTGGTTAACAAAATAAATTGAATCTTAACATTGAAACAAGATTTTAAATTTATATCTTGAATAAGTCAAAGTGAGACCTACACCAAAATTATTTTTTGAGTACTGTCTTGATAATTACAATTCCAAAACCTTATTTACAATTGTTTGTATTTCTTTGCATTGTTACTTGTTAACAATATGTGTTTGAACAATTTCATTTATATAAACTGACATAAATTCACACATATCTGATCTTTCTTTGCAGGATGACAGCCTCCGTAAGCGGCAGTGCCTCCGAGAGGAGCACGAAGAGCCCGTGAGTATTAATTTCGAACAATTTCATTTCCCATAACATTTTAATGCCATTTAAAAACCAAGCAGCCTGTTTCTTTAAAATTTAAATTGTGCATTTATTGTGTGATGGCCTAAAGCAAAGCGTTCTGACTCTGGTTATGTGCTCCAAACTTTGCTCCTTATTCAACAACAAAGTTTAAACAGAACACCCCTTTGTGTCTAGGCACTTTAGCTTAGTCAGCACTAGACACCTTTGTTCAGTTAGCAAAAACAACATTCTTGTAACTAGAGGGTTGCAGGTTTGGAGTTAAACTAAGCAAATGTTACTAACATACACCATGTTTGTTAAAGGTGACTGAGGTATGTAAAATATGTTCGTGGTCACAATGTCCTCTAAGTTCTCAGTCAATACCTGTAGGTAAGGCAGGCCAAGCCTATGGGTCTTCTGCTTGGTCCCTGCTTCTAAATTATGAGGACCCACTTCAGCATAATCATTCTTTCATCCTAGTGGTGCTTGTTGAAATGAAAGGAACATCCCTTTGACTTGATACGAGTAGTGTATGGCATGATTGTTCTTATTTTGATCAAGTGGTATCAGAAACAGAAACAACAAAACGTCCCTGAGGCATTAAAATCTTTATGGTTTAGTTGACATACATGCTAACTTGTATGAGTCTTATTTTTTTGCTCTGTTAGATTATATAGTTACATGGGGTAACTGAGTTAATTTTAGATTGCATGGATTTGGGTTACATTGTAAGATTGTGTGGTTGTTGCATGTATAAAACATGTGGTGTTGATGGAAGTGATTGTGCCCTGGGGGTATTCTAAATTCCAGTTTTTTTCAAGTATCACTTCTGAGTTTGGAAATAATATTGTACATGTTGAAAATTTCCACCATGTTAGTTTGAATTCAACAGAGAGAACAAAATATATAAATAAATTAAAAGGGCTTCTCATCAAACTTTCATTATAAAAAAGTTGTTTTTTTTAGCTGTAGAGAGTATTCTATTACAGTCAGCCTTTCCAGTCATCATGGGGAGGGGGTTAAAGGGAAGTGATTTTCAGAACTATAGGCTTTGACCTTTGAAGAGCTATTGATTTATAAGTGTAGTGTTACAATGGACATTCTCATTATTCTTTTGGGTGTTTCTGCATGTGTGTGGGGTAAAGTTTAACTTCTGTGTCTGATGATAGTCCAGTGTAGGGATTATTGTATCAAAAAAGAGATTTACTAGATATTTAACTGATAAAAGAAGTTGCATTAATTATGTTATTTAAATGATAATAATATTAGTTTTATTATAGGTATTTAAAAATTACATTAAAAAATTCATTAAAATTTATGTTAATTCTGATTTGTTGTGAAGCATAATCCATTTATTCTAATAAGCTGATTGATAATATTGTTTTTAAAGAAAGAATTCTGAATTCCTTAAATTTAAATAATTTCAGAATCTTTTATTATACATAAAAGTAAATTGCTTGATTATTTATTTCAATATTTAAGTGTAGGGTATTTACACAAGGATAAGTGAGAGTGCTACTACATAATAATTCTAAAGTTATAAGGATAGAAATTTAAAGCTATTGTACTGCTGTTTGTATTTCTGTGTGAACACTGGTTGTAATTTTGTGGATTACATGGCTGAGCAGGTTAGCTGGTTATTCTTTTATTTCATTAATTTGCTAAAAGCGGTTGTGGGTTTTATTTTTAAAAACGGCAGATGTTCTGCCCAGGGCATCAAACCAGGACAGAATGCAAAACTGGGAAAAATTATTTTGATTGGAATGAAAACTGGAACTGAACTTAAAAAAAAATATCGGTTTATTTTGTTTCGATATATGTTCAGTCGTTTTGTCACTGCAACTAACTTATTAATATTCTCTAATTTAACACCCACCTAATTATCGTTGTTACATGTACATCGTGCCAAATGATGGCCAAATGGTTAGGGCACTGTTCTTCCGCACCACAGTTTCTAGGTTCAAATCCCACTGTGGCATGGATGTACAGTCATTTGGAATCGACTTTAAACAGTAGGTCCCAGTTTCATTACATATTGTGTTACAATAAAGAAAACCGTAGCACTCCAAACCAAACCCTAACTACATGTACATTGCTTCTCAATTTCCTGTTTTGATGTTCACTAGTACTTTTTTGTTACAGTTTCACATGAAACTACTACAAATAGGAGGTAGATTTATATTCTTTTGAATGTTCCTTTATTAAACGTAGTATTGATAATGGATAATGAGGCCGATCTCTACTCAATGCTCGTATCATACATGCTGGTTAATTGGATCCATTCACATAGTGTACCAATTTAAAAAAGAATAAAATCTTCTAAATTTTGATAGAATTACATTTTTTGTTTATAATAGAATAGTATTTTTGGTACAAATAAGAATATACATGAAAAAAAATTATTCATTTGGATCTGAAAAGAAAACCATTACTTAAGACGAAGCAAAAACCAGAACTGAACCAATATATTTTGAAATTTAAAGTCAGGAAAATTACTGGGTAAGAAGACAGGTCAAACACTGTGTTGGGAATAGTCAAAAGCAGATGCTTTTCACTAAGCTGCAAAGTAACCAGCATTAATTAGTTGTTGATATTATTTCCAATGTGGCAGCACTTGCTTTTATATAATATTTGCTGCAAATATTTGTTGATATCCTCCAGTTATCACATTGACTTTTGCTGGCTGAACATTCTGAACCCTCAATGAGAGACTAATTAATTTAGTGAATGGAGAAATGACATGCAAAATCTAAGGTGTGCAAACTCTATTAAAATTAAATGAAGAGTATGGTGATCAACTGCAAGCACTAAAGAGTCCTTTAGAAATTTTTATAAATAGATGAACACTAATTTGTTTCTCTTTCAGGGCTGTAACTAGGCTCTTTAGCGCCTGTGGCAAAAAACTAGTCTGCATCCATGCTACTAAATATTGTGATAAAATACATAAACATGTTTTGTATATATATATATATATATATACATACACACACTATATCTCTCTTTACCCTCTCTCTCTCTCTCTCTCTCTCTCTCTCTCTATATATATATATATATATATATATATATATATATATATATATATATATATATATATATATATATATATATATATATATATTCAAAATGAACTCACAAATATTTTGTTAATTCTTAAAACATTCCTAGAATATTAATCTAAATTTTCTTTTCTATTTTTTCTATTTCTTACTGAAAAATATTTTTGAACACTTTGGGATTATTATTTGGCTGATACACTGAATAGTTTATTTCAGGGGACTATTTTTTATTCATATGTTGAATTTCTGTAAAAGATTGGTAAATTTCTAAATATAAGTTTAGTTCTAATAGCTTTAATAAATTCAGAATTTTAAAACAATAACCCAGGATTTTATTAACGTATATTATTAGTATTTGTTAAACATTTTGCAAGAATCTATAATAGGTTTAGTCTCTAGAAGCATTTTAAAAAAAGAAAATTTATGAAAAATAATTTTTAAATTCATTAGATTTTATAATAAGAAAAGGCTTTTTTCAACTTTTCTTTATTTCTACTTCAGGCAAATCATCCCTTTTCGGACCACATTTTCTTCAGTGTGGCACCTCTAACACTGATGTGCCAGTGGCAAATGCCACCTTTGCCACATTCTAGTTATGGCCCTGGTCTCTGGATATATTTAACTTTTTTTTTTTTTTTGAGTCAGTTTGTCTACCTAAGATATTCTTCTGCTAATTGCTCATTTTAAAAGAAGCTTTAATTCTTATATAATTGCGTAGTTTATTGTTTTTAAAAAGATATGTTTTTTATATATATTTACTCCAATGCTTCCAATATACTCGAAAGTTATTTGAATATTTGGTTTTTTTTTTATCTTCTGACTGGGAAAACTAATTCTTTTGATTTTCAGCAACATAATCTAAAATCACTAAAATTTCCCTACAAATCTCTTCCTTCTACCAATATTTCTGTATTTAAGAAAAAAGTAGAAAGTGAATAATGAGTGAATATTCAGCAAAATGAAAAAAAAATTCAAATTAATTTTAGACATCCTTTGTTTAAATCAAACATTAGAATAGTTGTTAATTGTGAAATGGTGTAAAAGTTTAAAATGTTTTAAAAAGGTGTTAGACAAACAATTTTTGAAAAAAGCAAAATTTTGTACAACAACATTTGTAAATGCTAAAGACTAATATGTTTGTTTTATATTAGGGGTGATTCTGATCGGAAAATTTCCGAACATTTGCATGAGCCTATTCCAAAAATTATAAAAAACTGATTTTTTAATGAAGATTTGAAAAGAATTTTCTGAAAAATCTGTTTCTGAAAATTAGGATTAAAGTTTTTTAAAACCATCTTCTGGTTCAGATATAAAATATATAAATGAATTTGGAAGGTAATCAGAAAGTTATATCTTTTTTCACCTTTTTTTTTTTTCTTTTCTGCCATGTCCACAAATCTTTTTTCTACCTGAGAACAGTAATAATATGTTATATGATTTTTTTTTAAAGCAATATGTGAAAATTTAAATTTATGTATTCAGATTAAAGAATTGGAATTTTTTTCTAGATAACCAACATACACATTGATATGTGTGTATTTGAATTACTTCATACAGAACACTTATATTTGCAGCTCTGTAATAAGATATTAGAACATATATATATATATATATATATATATATATATATATATATATATATATATACTAGAACATATTAATATATTGACATTTGGTAAACAATAAATCTTAATATTAAAATTCAGATATCATTTAGTTCTAGTTTTGGCATCCAGAAAATAACCTTAATATAGTTATTTTAAATTAGTAGCGTATACTTTTTCCTAAAGTTTTGTAGGATGTTCAGAAAAATGTGCATTACATAGAATCACCCATGTTTATATATTGGATAAATAGTATTACCATTTTTCACTTTTTAATAATATTTTATATTTGCACTAAAAATGTATATCATTAAATTACAATTTTTTTTTTTTACTTTTAAAGCATTTGTGTAAACTAAATTAAAATGTCTTTCATAGATTAAATTAGCATTGCCATTTATCCCCATTTTTCTAGTATTAAAATTTATATTTTTATCTATATACAGAAACTGCGATAAACTACAGATTTTTCTCTTTCGTAAGTTGGTACCTATCTTTTAATGATTTATTAATCTGTAATGATTTAAAAAATGTCCTAAAGTGGGATGGCAAGGAGGTAACTTTAATAAGTGAGTAATGTAAATAAAGGCTTTCACACATTAAGACCTTTTCCCTAAGAAAAAGTTGCCGAACGATGGCTAGGGATCTGCCGTTCGGAACTAGAGTTCATGGGTTTGAATAACACTTTGGCATGGATGTTCGTAGCCGTTCGGAATTGGCTTTAAGCAGTAGGTCTCGGTCTCATTAGCCCTCGTGCTCAAAAAGTAGACCGTAGCACTCCAAACCTAACCTAAGAAAAAGTTTGCATTGTTAATAACCATAATAAAGTAATGAGTATGGTGTCAATATTTATATATAAATAGTTTCTAACATAATTATTTGTTTCTCTAGTTCTGGAGGACCAGAACGTTGAAAGTGTGTCTCACCCGAGACACACTTTTGGATCAGATGGAGCTTCCACCAGCCTCCACCACCAGCACCCCCCACCAACAGTCGCCACCAGCATCCCCAGAGCCTCCACCAGCAGTCCCCACTGCCACATGCCAGCCACCTGCCACACGCCAGCCACCTGCCAGGGCTATGCCTTCCCGGCAGCAACCGCCACGAGCGGCCAAACAGCAGCTGCCAGCTGGAGCTTATACCCCCTTTCGTCGAAGGAGACGGTGTGAGAACTGTGCAGCTTGCTCCACTGCTAACTGTGGCTCCTGTGCAACTTGCATGGATATGCCATGCTTCGGAGGTGCAGGCCGCAGGAGGCAGTGCTGTAAATTGCGCCAGTGCCTTAACGTAAGTTCCACTCATTCTGCACACATTCAATTATGTTTATACATGTATATGTTTATCCTATGTATATAATCATTTGTACATACATATGTTTTATGTGTATGTATGAAGATATATATATGTATTTACATGCACGTATATTTATGTCTGTGTATGTATGTATATATATGCTTGTTTATATACACCAACGAGCCATTACATTATGACCATTCTATTAATCGCTGGCGGACCAGCATATAAATGCTATACAAGTCAACAATTGTGAAAAATGTTGCAGTTTAATGCTATCCAGTAATTAAATCAAGCATTTAAAAATTCAGCTAAAATTTTCTTTCTCTAATTATGCATATGCAATGCTGGTCTCTCAATATCAACTGGATCTCTTTGGGTAGAGGCAATTCTGGGCTGGTAAGAGTGGAATTGCTGTGTCGCGTCTGTGATGTGTTGGTCGTGATTGAATTAATAACATGTAGAAGATTGCCTTTATCCCTCAAAACTGCCAGCACCCGGCATGGCATCAACTGCACAAAGTGCTGGTAAGTAGTCTGAGGCAACTGGTACCAAGTGCAGACCAATTAGTTCTACAATCTTTGCACATTGGTAGGAGGCATGATTGTAGCAGGAATTTGGTTTTCCAGGTAGAACCACAAATGCTCTATTTGATTAACTTGAGGTGAATTTGGAGACCAGGATTCGAAAGTCACTGAAATGTCCCTTGAATCACTCCCTGACAATTTGACCCTTGTGAGATGGTACATTTTCCTGCTGGTAAACATCATCCCCCACTGGAAAGACTGTTGTCATGAATGGGTAAAGCTGGTCTGTAATGGTCTGCAATGAATGGATTATGGTCCAAATGGGCTCGATGAAAGCATTGCCCACACCACATCTCCACCACTGACTTTTTTCCATCCAACTGTGCTTCTAGGAGCTAGGATTTCTCTTGAAAATTGGAATATTCGCAGTCACTTGTTAATATGACAGACCAGAAAACGTGACTAATGGACCATGAAAGTACCTTCCATTATCCTAATCCTAATATATAATTCTGATGTTACCTTAGGAGGGATGATTCTGATCCGAAATTTTTGTATATTTGAGTGGGTTTGTTCCAAAAATTTTAAAGAATTATTTTTTTAACAAAAATTTGAAAAGAATTTTCAGAAAAAAATGAATCCTTTTCACTTAATGTATCTATTGTCTTAGAAACTAGATATATGATATGAATGAAATGAAACAAGAAAATATATCTATTTTTTGTTTCATCTGATTAATTTCTTTCAATTTAGAATAATATGCTATTTGAATATATTTTAGATCAAATAAGTAGGGAAATTATTATCCTTTCCTTTCAAAATAAATGTGCTGAAATTTTAATTTATGTATTAAGATTAACGAATTGAATTTTTGTTTCCTAGAAAATCAACACACACATTATTGTATATGTTTGTATTATTTTATGCAGAACACTTATATTTTTATGACTCTATAATTAAATTATATATATCAGAACATATTGATATATCGTTCTTCAGTAAACTTTATATCACATTATTAAAATTCAGATATCATCCTGCTCTAGTTCCCACATCTGAAGGTTAACCTTAATTTAATTTTTATTTTAAATTAGTACTTTTTCAGAAAATTTTGTGTTGTGTTCAAAATTTTTTTTCTTAGAATCACCCATGTAGCTTAGATTATTCCCCCTCCCTCCCATTCTTCAATGTTTTTTGGTCTTTCAGCTTGGATTGACGTACCATCACAGTATAGGTTGGCTTCTGGCCGTGTTGGCTCATCTGCAACAATTTATTATGAATACAGATTAAATGTTGAATATTTTAAAAGTCTTACTTGTTTTCATTAGTTTCTTATTTACATATGTTTATGTGTCATGTATATATATGTATTACATATGTATGTTTGCTTATATATGTGTGTACCTTGTCAATTTGTGCTACAGGAATCTTTTCTTTTTTTAGATGTAGTCTCCTCTTGACGTCTGGCGGTAGGCTTTTTTGTAAATAGTTTAAATTAATTTTTTATAGTTTTAGTTTAATTTTTTTAAGTTTTTAAAATAATTTTTTTTTATTTACATAATTTAATATTTTCTCATATCATTTGCATTATGGTTTACATCATTTTTAATGACCTTAATTTGCTTTTACATGTATTTTTCAAATCACTTATTCTTTAGACTCATATTTTTCTTAATGTTTAAATCATACTTTAATATTTGAATGCTACATATATAAATTTGATTGCCGCATTCTTGTATATTAGTCATTGTACTAGACCAGACATACCTTTCAGTATTAAATCAGTAAATTTCAAAATTATGATAAAATTCCTTTTCAAATATGCAATTTTCTGATTTTATAATTTGTGTTTTTTTTTATTGGAAATTAAAAAATCAACGTGTATGTGTTCATGGCAAAGTAAGCTCTAGATTATTCTCAGATTTTGTGTCAGTCACATTCGAATACACAGTTCCTAGTACTTGTTCATCTTTAAATACAACATCTCGTCTTAAAACAACTTTATCATTGTTTGTCCATATTCTGTACCCATCCTTGTCCCCACAATACCCAACCAGACGATTTTTCTTACTTTTCGGATCCCATTTTCTTCTCTGCTGCTTTGGCACATGGATATAACACTCAGTTCCAAAAATTCGTAAGTGATCGATACATGGTTTTTCTTTATTGAACCATAGTTCATATGGACTCTTCCCTGGTACTGATGTCTTGGCAGTTCTGTTTAATACATATACAGAAGTGTTAATTGCTTCAGCCCATAGCTTGATTGGAAGCTCTTTAGTGTGAATGAGAGATCGAGCACATTCTACTAATGTGCGATTTTCTCTCTCAGCAGCACCATTTTGCTGAGGAGTGTATGGCATAGAAATTCGGTTCATTATTCCTTTAGATTCAAGGAAGGCTTTTACTTCAGAATTATTGAATTCTGTTCCTCCATCACTTAATAGTTCTTTAATTCTATGTCCAGCTGATTCAGATTCACTGATAAATGTTTTCAAGCAATTCACAACCTCTGATTTCTTATTCACAAAAAACACTCTGCGAAACTTTGTAAAGTCATCTTTGAAGCATACATAGTACCTTGCACCTCCT
This sequence comes from Pardosa pseudoannulata, assembly GCA_032207245.1. NCBI lineage: Eukaryota > Metazoa > Arthropoda > Arachnida > Araneae > Lycosidae > Pardosa > Pardosa pseudoannulata. The sequence goes on from JAGEOH010000542.1 coordinate 11,267, forward strand.
AGAGATATTTCTTGCATGGGGCCACAAACATCAGCATTTATCTGCCCTCCAGCAACTGTTGGTCGGTTTTTTTCTCACCCCAAAAGTATCCCTATGTTGCTTACCAAGCATGCAACCTTCACAAAAATCAGTGGTTGCTGAGACATCAATATTATGCTGTTTCATAATATTTTTAACATGGTGCTTATTTTGGTGACACAACCTTTCATGCCACAGCTGCATAGTATCTGCTACTGCCATCAAAACATCTGCAGATTTTTCAGGAATTAAAACCTTCATCTTTAATGCATACAGTCCTCGAGATGTCCTTTTCCCAGCTATGCGAACACGCTTGTCTTTGAATAAGTAACAACCATTCTTATCAACTTTAAAATCATAGCCTTTTATCAACAGCCCTACCGATGAAGAATAAATTTCGACTTACTTCAGGAACAAACCATACTTCACTTAGATGGTTGTTTTCCCATCTATCAGACACTAACATCTGAACGTTGATTGTTCCTTGACCAAAGGCAAATATGGTCCCATCATTTCCAATCTTAACCTCCTTCGGTGAAGAAAAAGGCTCATAGGATAAAAAGTATTCTTTGTGAGGTGTCATGTGGGCAGAAGCACCAGAATCTGCAAGCCACACATCTTTATCTTTCATATCCTCAAAACACATAAATGCATCTCCTTCTGGTTGTTTATTGTAATTGTTTCTCTTATAACAATTCTTCGCAAGGTGCCCAGGCTTGTGACACTTAAAACATTTTTTCTCTACTTTTTCTTGCCTAGGTTTACTAACCTTTTTATTCTCATGGGTTTTAACAACTAAAGCACAATGATCACTTTGTCTTGCAGGCAGTCTCATTTCGATAAGACGAAGACGTTCAGTCAATTTATTAATTGACCTTTCCTGCACAGGAACACTTTCCCACATGCTTTTGAATTCAAAATATTCACTAGGTAGGGTTGACATTACTCTACTCATGAGTAACAGTTCCGGAAGTTCAGTTTTCACTAACCGTTTCAGTTCATCATTCAGTTCGCTGAAATTTCGTTGTAATCGTGCAACGTGTGTGACCACATCTTCAGAGGGATCTTTCTGGAAAGTGAAAAATTGTTCCATCAGTCGATCGACACGCTGTCCGGAACTCAGCTCATAAATTGAAATTAATTTATCCCACGTGCTTCTGGCAGAGTTACATGTTGAATTCAACATTGGCATTGTCCATGCTTCCAACTAAAATTAGTTGAGCCAGCGCATCACTTTTCTTGAAAGTTTTGACCTTGGTTTCAAAGCTCTCCCGCTGCTCCGGAGTAGCAGCGATTCCCGGGTCGTTAGGCCTAACACGATCGCCGGTAATCAAATTAAGCACATCATGATGCACAAGTAGTAATTCTACCTGCCGCTTCCATTTCGTCCAGTTTTTCGAACCTTCAAATTTTTCAATCTGCGTCTTAAAGTCCATATTGAATGTTCTTTAAAAAAAAAAAAAAAAAAAAAGCGATCACAGATAGATTCCACTGAACTATCACTCAGGCGTACTCGAGAGAGTTGATCTGAGCCGATACTGAATTAAAGTAAAGTTCAGTCTCAAAGCTGCTAGGCCCATAACCTGCTAATTTTAGGTTAACTCAATATCTTAGGAAGCAATCTTAACAAAAAGATCTCTTGTGCAGGTAGACATGCGAGCACATTTTTATTAACACACACACACACACTGAAATTAGCAGTTACATGATACAGTTAAAAAACAATCGGTTAAAAACACAGTTAAGTTATGTTTGCATTATTACACATAACCCCTTCAGACAGTAGACCATAGTGTGTAGGGGCCTTGAGGTATTAGCAAGGTTGTTAAGGCAACTGAAGCTCAGGGGCAGTCTGGTAGCACTTTGCACTCCCACAACACAGGTCCGAGGTTCAATCCCCTGTCTGGGCATGGTTGACTCATCCTTTCATCCCTTCAGTGGGTAGACAAACTGAGGATCAAGCAAGTCTGAGAACTGAACACTGGGGGTTCCGCGTACGGTTGACCTCCTAACTGGAACATATGCTTCGAACCCCAGGGCTCTAGGCCTTGGAAACAGAAATTGGCACCTCAGGCCCTGGCCTCCTAGGGGCTGTTGCACCAAGGAATTTTAGTAGTTCAGGCAACTTCTGGCAATCTTTCGGGTGAGGATCACTCACCTATCCTTTGGAGTATTGTACTGGACTCCACTTGTCTCTCTCCAAGCTATGGTGTCATGTCAGCTGTTAAATTTGTGCTGATAATATTGTCACAATTGTTTGGAGTTAGTTTAATTGAACTATCACTTTAATTATGAATGAGGCACTCTAACTTACTGATTTGCAGAAAAATTTGGGTTTCACTTAGTCATTTTTTCCTATTTTGACATAAGTTTTTGATAAAGGTAGTGTTTATCCTCATTTTTCAAATTTATTATAATCACTAATCTTATGTAGGAAGGTATATTTTTGTAATTGTTTTATAGAATATCTTGATTTTAGAAAGTAATTAGAACTATTCTTATTTTTATCCCATGAATCATTTTCTCAGTGTACACTGAAATGAACTATCAGTTCACAAATTTTTATAGCTAAATTTTATTTATATTTTTTCGATTATCCTTATAGAATCTTGGTTATTTATTCCCTTTCCTTTGCTGAACAGTTCTGGATTTCTCTTATAGTTATATTTAACTATCTAATGGGGAAGCTTATATCCAAGGTTCTCTTTGTTATTCTTTTTTTGGTTTCTCCATGCCTTAGATCACTATTGTTAGTAAAATTAGATTTGTTTTTTATGTTCTAATTTTTTCCTCTGTTACTTTTCTTAAGTTGCAGCTGAAATACATTAATATAAATCTTAATAGTCAATGAACTGAAATTATATTCATGTGTGAATTTATAGTTACTGTACCATTATTTTCTTTAATTTTTTTTATTATTAAAAACTTACGATATGAAACATGCAGCAGTGTAAGAATGGAGTTAATGATAGTAATAAGAAATAGTAATGTATTATTGCAAAAATAAAAGGTAAAATATTTCTGGGATACAGTAATAAACATAATGAGCCTGTTTTTCATAGTCTTAACTATAAATCTTACTGCAGGAGTAGTTAATAAATATTTATTTATAGTAAGATAGACTATCTCTCAAGGTGCTAAATTTAAAAAAACTTTGCGCATATGTGTGCTACAGATATGTGTGAGATAGTTTTTACGAGTAATCTTTGTGAGATAGTGTGAGATAGTCATTAGTCAAAATTGTTCTTTTCCTCTTAATCTTGAATCCTGGGAATTTGGACATATTCAAAAATTTTCATTCATTTGCCTATTCAAAATTTATATCATATTCGTTTCTCAGTTGAAATTATAAAATATTAGCTATCTAGAACTGCTCATCTAATAGTTATTGCAAAATTTATCAAAATAGTTCTAGCTTAGTTCTTTACTAACTTAGGTCTTCATGAGATAGAAAAAAAATTATACTTATTTTTGGAGGTCAAGGATTTAAGAAGTGTTCCTTAACCCTTTAAGCAGTCAATGTTTTTACCAGAAATGTTTCCAAAAAAAGGCATATTTTTTATTGCATATTTAAGTACCATACTTAAAAGAATAAGAATAATAAGGATATTTTTTCTTTTTTTTTTTTCTACATGGAGAAGTCACACCATCTGTTAAAAAATAATAATACTAAGTAGTCTCTTTACAATAATAAAAGATACTGGAAAACCAGAAAAGAAAAGGAGTAAATATCGATGCCTATAGACTGTATGGGCAAACAAGCTGAGGCCATTTTTTGGTAGCACAAATACTGTATGGGCAAACCGGTTAAGGGGTTAAATGTTTAGTATTTTAATATTAAATATCCTTTGTAATTTTTAAAATATCAGCCCAAATACCTATTTCTCTTTTTTATTGTTATCAGTTTCGAATAAATTGTGTTTCATATATATATATATATCTGCATATGTCTTCATAATTTAACCCTCTGACTGCTCAATTTTTAGACCGAAATCGCTTTAAAAATTGCATATTTTTTTTATTGCATATTTCAAATCTATATATATTGGAGAATTGAAAAATGCATTTTTTCTTTCTGGGAAATATTTTTTTATATAGATTTTTATCATGAGAAACTAAGTTTCCAGAAAAACTAATTTTACATGATGTCACCAAAATAATTCTTTTTAAAAGAAAATTCAATTGAATTACATTTAATTTCTATTTATTGCATAATATAAAATAGTAAAATGTATAAAATTTAAGAATATATGAAGGATTGAGAAACAATACCTTAGAAATGCAGTTTAGTGTGATAGAGTTCGAAGCAGGGTTCAAGGCAAAGTCCAACTTCACAGTCTTTGCACCAGATTCGTGTTTCTCTGCGAATTTTTTTGCCATTTCCATCTTTTCTTGAACAGCATACAGCACACTGTCTTCGAGGTTCACTTTTTATGGGGTTAGGTGGTATGTGACTTGTGATGTATGAGCTGTCAATCTCAAAGGGTTCAAAGTGGAACTCGGTCTTCCAGGACAACCGCTTTTATTTGTATCAGAATATTTTTCGATGCTTTCTTCAACAAATTTCAAACGAAATTCCAAAAGTTTTATAGTTTGTGTTGGGTTTTGCTTTTTATAAAGTATATATGCATTCCACAGGGATTGATCTAAAAACTGCCTGAAAATTTTAATATAATACTTACCCTGTTGTTTTCGGGGCGTAGGATAGTAAGACATTTCTTGGTCACATAAATCGACGCCACCCATTGTATTGTTATAGTCACAAACGACAACTGGTTTCATAACAGTCTTTTTCGATTTGCATGTCACCAAATAAGAGCTTGCATCATGAATAGTACTCATAAGGCAGACACTTTTCTTGTCCTGCCATTTCAGAGCCATAACCTTACCTCTTTGATAGGCAACAATTTCACCCTTAGGCACTTTCTCTTTTCCAAAATTGACAGGGAGGTCTTTTCTGTTTTTATTCACTGTCCCATAAGTATCCGTCTTTTCTGTAACTAAGATGTCCGCAAGCTGGGGAGACATAAAAATTATCCATAGTGACACAATAACCTTTTCCCAGAAACCGGTCCATCAAGCGTAAAACAATTTTGGTCGAAACTGGATATTGGCTGTATTTCGGATTATATACTGTTCCATCACCTGTGTATATGAGGAAATCTGAAATGTATCCACTTTCTGCTTCACATAGAACAAAAAATTTCAAGCCAAACCTTGCTCTTTTTTTGGCAATAAACATTTTCCACTGTAGCCTGCCTTTGAACCGCATTAAACTTTCATCTAAACTAAGATTTTTCCCTGGTATATATACTTCTCGAAATTTCCGTTGAAGATGTTTCATAAGTTCATAAATTTTATTCAATTTCGGCCATGGGTGTTGGTCTTTATCAAATTCCTCATTATTAGTAAAATGAAGAAACTTCATGAGCAATAAAAACCTATTTTTTTTAATTACTTTTTCAAAGATTGGTGTGGATAATACTTGACGCTTGGACCAATAATGCTCTTGTTCTGGCTTTTTTATGACTCCTTGGAGAAATAAAACTGCAAAAAATAATCTTAGTTCCTCAACATTTTTGTTCTTTTTGTCCATTTTTCCTAATTTTTTATTCCTTATTCTTTTCGTCCCTTTATTTCTTTTTTTTTGATAGCCAGCGTGATCCCTCTTTGCAAACTGTTTTATTGATATATTGTTGAGCGTATCTATTTGTTTCTTGAACTATCATTCGTAATATATGATCATAAAAAAAAAGTTCAAAATAGCTCAATATGCTTTCAATGTTAGGTATATTGACAGTAATTCCAGGATTTCCACTAAAAGGAACTGAAGGAGGAGGAGAAGGAATATTCTTCATATCTATTTTGCACCACTGCCTACTGCTTTGCAAGTTTATTGAATCATCACCAGATTCATCGCTATAAGAGGAGCAATCCACACAATCTATATCACTATCACTATAACTAAAATCGCTTTCAGATTCTGAATCAGGAATATACACTGTCAATCGCGGAACGTTTTCTAGCAGCCATTTCTGATAAGAAAAGAGCGGCAAAAAGTGAAGTTTGAGCGGTAAAACTACGCGCCTTGGAATTAAACAGATAACTATTGGCATCTGTTGGTCAAAACGTAAATTAAACGTCTAATACTATATATAATTTACTTAAGTGCTTACACGGTTAAAAAACAGGATGCGCACATCGATAAAGGAAGAAAAACACATGCCCGTGGAAATCGCGGGATGAGCAGGCAGAGGGTTAAGAGTCATTTTCCTCTGAATTACAAATGTTTGAAATCTCTAACTCATAAATTTCAAATAAGGAATCAACAATCTTACTAGCAATCTGGATTCTGCCAATGTTTGTAATCTGAACAATGGCTGAATAGTACATTATTGTTCTTTGGTACTGTAGTTTGTAGAGCCAAGTCCTTCTGCTGGCAGGGATGTTTGTAGTCATTCAAAATAAGATTTAACCCTTTTGTGGACAGTGGTTTCACAATGAAACCTCTTGTTAAACATTTTTTTTCCTCTAATTTTTAGAAAAGTAACAATGTTTTTTTTTTTAATTTTTTTTTTTTTGTATTTTTGACATTTAAAACTTACAATAGATGATAGTACTGCATTCAATTTAAATTTTCTTTTAAAATATATGTATTTTATATTTGTTGTACCTGGAAAGTTAGTAATTCGATTTTTTTTTTTTTATCACTTTTGACTCCAAACAAAATACCATTCAAACAACACTTATAATCTGTATAATCTGTTGAACTGTTTATTTAACTTTTTTAAGAACACTTATTTATTGTTCTTCCAATATAATTAAAATTTTAAAAATTATTGTGTTCAAGCTGTACTAAGGGATGGGTTTGTCAGTTAACCCCCCTTCAATCCCTCCTATGGTGCCCTCTAATTCAAACCCCTCTAAGGATTGTAAATTTTTCTTTTAAACATTTTGCACATATAAGGTTCATAGATAATATTTATAAACTAATTTCATTAAATTCTATAGAAATTATGTAGATGACCTTTAAAGGGGTTAAGCAGTATTTTCTGGTTTCATCAGCCCTCATAAACAAAACAATAGACAGTAGCACTCCAATGTTTGTAGATATTTTATAGAGCTTTTGCCACTGCTACTGTGACTGCTTTGCATCATATGTTTAAATTAAGTGTTTGAAGGACTATACTGAAAGGTGAACCCAATGAAAAATGGATCATATCTATCATTCGGACAATATTCCTCTAAAAGATAAGTTTGTTTTTCTCTGAAAATTAAGCTAAAATTCTTTTTTGATTAAATATTTGTGATTAACACTTTTAAACACATATCACAACAAAAACATACTCCCAATTATAAGACCCTTATGATATATACATGAATTTTATATTGGAAAAATTATGAATACAACATTGCTTTATCAAAGATATGCCTGATATGAATCACATGTAGTGAAATAGTGCACTGTAAATAATTTCATGATTCTTCACAAAATGTTTGATTGTGTAAAATATACAATCGAAATGATTAGCAAGAAACTTTTTTCCTCAACGTACATTTTTTATTTTTACCAAACAAGAACTTGGTGTTTGGTTTGTGGCATATGCTACTGTAAAAATTTTGTCTTATGTTACTTTATAATTTTTGGATGAAATAAAAGTACTTTTAGAACTATATAATAGAGTTGTATATAATAACAGAACTATGATATACTATATAACAAATAAATTTTTTGACTTTTAAATAATTAACACTGAAATATATGCCTGGTCTAGTATTTTGATTAATAAAGTACAAGAGTGTTTCTATTAAAATTATGTGTATCAGTTTTATTTAAATTTAATTTCCATTTGTATAAAAAAAAGTTTTAAATTTTAAAATTATATTTATAACGGTTTCATTTAAATTTAATTTTCATTTGTGTATTATAAAGCTTTAAATTTTAAAATTTTATATGCAACAGTTTCATTTAAATTTAATATCCATTTGTGTATTATAAAGTTTCAAATTTTATCTCCATCTGATTTTGGTTTGTTTGATTAATTGTTCTTCATAAATTCACAACAAATTAGGGTCATTAAAATTTCTAAATTTGCAATTATTAACTTTATTAATTAGCTTGATAATATCATAACTTTGATAATATATTAACTTAACGCTAAACTGAATTTTTAATTTAACTTGAATAACGTCTTAATTGATTTTTTTTTTAAATTGCTGTATTCAATTAAATATATTTTTGTACATATGCATTATAAAGTTTTTTTTTTTTTTAATTTTTTTTTAAATTTCTTTAAAAATAATTTAGGTATTAAAATTACAAATAAAGATATTAAGTATTAAATTTATTAATAAAAAGTAAATTTTAAGGAGTTGAAAATTTTTACTGCAGCTGCTGCTAGTGTTGCTTTTGGTGGATTTTTTGTTAGTTTGATACTGGTTTATATTGTTTTTTATTTTAAGTCTAATATTTTGTTTTATATATTTTGATATTGATTTAAACAATTTGTATAAAGTAATGTTTGTAATATGATTGTGTTTAATTGTCTATGTATTAAATAAAACTCATTTTCACAATATTTTATTTATTTTCTAATATATTTAATTTAACTTTTATGTGGGGCTGCTGCAACTGTTGTTGTACATATTCAATTGTATATATAATTTAATATTGATTTAAATAATTTCTATGTATGAACATATGTATCTTGATAATTTTTGTTTAATCATGTATATATTAAATAAAACTTAACAATATTTTCTATTTTAATTATTCAATTTATTATTTATTCATTTAATTTATAACTAGGACTGGTGCTATTGTTGCTGTACATATTATATTATATATAATTTAATATTGATTTAAATAATTTGTATAAAAGAATATATTGTGTAATTTAATAATTTTGTTTAATTGACTATATATCAAGTCAATTTCATATCCCAAATAACATTTTTATTATTTTGTTATCCATTCAATTTATAACTTTTAGCTGGGGCTGGTGCTAAATATATTAAATGAATTTCATATCTTAAACAACATTTTTAATTATTTTTTTTATCTATTCAATTTTGAACTTTTGACTGGGGCTGGTGCTACTGTTGCTGTACATATATTGTATATAATTTAATATTGATTTAAATAATTTGTATAAAAGAATATATTGTGTAATTTAATAATTTTGTTTAATTGACTATATATCAAGTCAATTTCATATCTTAAATAACATTTTTATTATTTTGTTATCCATTCAATTTATAACTTTTAGCTGGGGCTGGTGCTAAATATATTAAATGAATTTCATATCTTAAACAACATTTTTAATTATTTTTTTTATCTATTCAATTTTGAACTTTTGACTGGGGCTGGTGCTACTGTTGCTGTACATATATTGTATATAATTTAATATTGATTTAAATAATTTGTATAAAAGAATATATTGTGTAATTTAATAATTTTGTTTAATTGACTATATATCAAGTCAATTTCATATCTTAAACAACATTTTTAATTATTTTGTTATCCATTCAGTAACTTTTAGCTGGGGCTGGTGCTACTGTTGCTGTACATATTTTATTGTATATAATTTAATATTGATTTAAATAATTTTTATAAAATATTACGTAATTTAATAATTTTATTTAATTGCCTATATATTATTTTCTTATCCATTCAATTTATAACTTTTCACTGTGGCTGGTGCTACTGTTGCTGTACGTATTTTATTGAATATAATTTAATATTGATTTAAATAATTCGTATAAAAGAATATAATGCATAATTTAATGATTTTGTATAATTGTCTATATATTAAACAAATTTCATATCTTAAACAATATTTTTAATTATTTTCTTATCCATTCAATTTATAACTTTTAACTGGGGCTGGTGCTACTGTAGTTATTTATTGTGTATAATTTAATATTGATTGAAATAATTTTTTAAAAGAATATAATATGTAATTAATTTGTATTTGGTTGTCTATATATTTGATAAAACTAATATCTGTTTGTAACGAAAGTTCCCCCCACCACAAATATAGTCTGCACCAACAGTTCGTGTTGGCATATTTAATCATATTTTTGCAAATGATTTTTTTGCATTTGAAAGAAAGACTTGCTTTAGAACAATTGTGAAATTTGTAAAAAAAATACTGTTATTAGTACAAGATGTCTAAAATGGAACAATCATGCTACCAGATGAGAACCATCATTTACTTCCAGTTCTGTTGCAAAAAGTCAGCAACAGAATGTCACCAAAAACATATATACACCTTTAGGCACTAATTTTTAATCATATGACGCTGTGAAGGTTTAGTACCAGAAACTCCAGAACAAGGACTATGACATTCAAAAAACAGAGTGCCCTGGCCACCTGACTAATGTTGAGGAGGCCTGCCTTCAAGAGTTTTTGGAAGATCATCATGCAACCACTCGAGAGGTAGCTATGGAATTAGACATTATTACCATGCCCATTTGTTGCTCTATACATCGTATAAACTTCACCGTAAAAGTTCAGTCTTTGGGTGCTGAATGAGTTGAGTCTAGCAGATAAGATGACACATGTATGGACCTGCACTAATCTGCTTGAACATCACCGCAAGAACAAATTCAATTTTGGGCCAGATCATCACTTGTGATGAAAGGTGGATTTACTTCAACACAAGACAGAAAGGAGTTCTGCCTGCACCCGGTGATCCCATTGGCATTGTCGCAAAGCACAATTTGACCTACTAAATGATCATGCTTTGTGTCTGGTGGGATTCCCATGGTCTTATCCACAACGAGTATCTAGAAAAAGGTAAAACCCTTGACAATAAGGTGTACAGTGAGATACTAGTCCAAGTCGACGCTATTATCAAGGTAAAATGTCTAACTGAATTTCAGCACAAAAAGGTAATATCCCACCAAGATAATGCAAGATCACTTGTGTCTGCATTCACCAACTGGAATCTGTATGAACTTGAATGGGATCTTTTGCCACCCCCACCATATAGCCCCAATAACACACCTTCATACTTCTACCTTTTTTTTATACTTGAAGCTACATCTTGCTTGTGCTATCTTCCATTCTGCACAAAATGAGGTTGATCTGTTTTTGGTCTTGCAGCCATCAAGTTTCTGGGCCAAAGGTATTGAAAAACTTCCAAAATGTTGGCAGAAAATCATAGATTGGGGTGGTAATTACTACCCGCACTGAAAGTATTGCTTTCGTGCCTATTTTTCTAACTTTATTAAGAACTTTTTTGGTGGAAAACTTTTGTTACAACCTGATATCTTTAACAATGTTATAAATTCAATTTGGATGTACGAAAAGGGATGCAGTTACTGTTGGCTGTTTAATTTTTGATATGTATACATTATATGTAATATAATTATTGCCATTCCCAATAAGTTTTATTTTTCCAACTTTGAATCTCGTAATGTAGTACGGCTGTGGTTATTTTTGGTAATTAAAATGTATGCTATATCTAAATTGATTTAAATAATTTGTATAAAAGAATGTATTACATAATTTAATATTTTTGTTTAATTGTCTATATATTAAATGAATTTCATATCTTAAACAACATTTTTAATCATTTTTTTATCTATTCAATTTTTAACTTTTGACTGGGGCTGGTGCTACTGTTGCTGTACATATATTGTATATAATTTAATATTGATTTAAATAATTTGTATAAAAGAATATATTGTGTAATTTAATAATTTTGTTTAATTGACTATATATCAAGTCAATTTCATATCTCAAATAACATATTTAATTATTTTGTTATCCACTCAATTTATAACTTTTAGCTGGGGCTGGTGCTACTGTTGCTGTACATATTTTATATTGTATATATTTTAATATTCGTTTAAATTGTATAAAGTAATATATTACGTAATTTAATAATTTTGTCTATATATTAAATCAATTTCATATCTTAAACAACATTTTTAATTATTTTGTTATCCATTCAGTAACTTTTAGCTGGGGCTGGTGCTACTGTTGCTGTACATATTTTATTGTATATAATTTAATATTGATTTAAATAATTTTTATAAAATATTACGTAATTTAATAATTTTATTTAATTGCCTATATATTATTTTCTTATCCATTCAATTTATAACTTTTCACTGTGGCTGGTGCTACTGTTGCTGTACGTATTTTATTGAATATAATTTAATATTGATTTAAATAATTCGTATAAAAGAATATAATGCATAATTTAATGATTTTGTTCAATTGTCTATATATTAAACAAATTTCATAGCTTAAACAACATTTTTAATTATTTTCTTATCCATTCAATTTATAACTTTTAACTGGGGCTGGTGCTACTGTAGTTATTTATTGTGTATAATTTAATATTGATTGAAATAATTTTTTAAAAGAATATAATATGTAATTAATTTGTATTTGGTTGTCTATATATTTGATAAAACTAATATCTGTTTGTAACGAAAGTTCCCCACACCACAAATATAGTCTGCACCAACAGTTCCTGTTGGCATATTTAATCATATTTTTGCAAATGATTTTTTGCCTTTGAAAGAAAGAGACTTGCTTTAGAACAATTGTGAAATTTGTAAAAAAAAATACTGTTGTTAGTACAAGATGTCTAAAATGGAACAATCATGCTACCAGATTAGAACAAAACCATCATTTACTTCCAGTTCTGTTGCAAAAAATCAGCAACAGAATGTCACCAAATCATATATACACCTTTATTCACTAATTTTTAATCATATGACGCTGTGAAGGTTTAGTACCAGAAACTCCAGAACAAGGAATATGACATTCAAAAAACAGAGTGCCCTGGCCACCTGACTAATGTTGAGGAGGCCTGCCTTCAAGAATTTATGGAAGAAGATCATCATGCAACCACTCGAGAGCTAGCTATGGAATTAGACATTATTGCCATGCCCATTTGTTGCTCTATACATCGTAAAAACTTCACCGCAAAAGTTCAGTCTTTGGGTGCTGAATGAGTTGAATCTAGCAGATAAGATGAGACATGTATGGACTTGCACTAATCTGCTCGAACATCACCGCAAGAACAAATTCAATTTTGGACCGGATCATCACTTGTGATGAAAGGTGGATTTACTTCAACACAAGACAGAAAGGAGTTCTGCCTGCACCCGGTGATCCCATTGGCTTTGTCGCAAAGCACAATTTGACCTACTAAATGATCATGCTTTGTGTCTGGTGGGATTCCCATGGTCTTATCCACAACGAGTATCTAGAAAAAGGTAAAACCCTTGACAATAAGGTGTACAGTGAGATACTATTCCAAGTCGACGCTATTATCAAGGTAAAATGTCTAACTGAATTTCAGCACAAAAAGGTAATATCCCACCAAGATAATGCAAGATCACTTGTGTCTGCATTCACCAACTGGAATCTGTATGAACTTGAATGGGATCTTTTGCCACCCCCACCATATAGCCCCAATAACACACCTTCATACTTCTACCTTTTTTTTTTATACTTGAAGCTACATCTTGCTTGTGCTATCTTCCATTCTGCACAAAATGAGGTTGATCTGTTTTTGGTCTTGCAGCCATCAAGTTTCTGGGCCAAAGGTATTGAAAAACTTCCAAAATGTTGGCAGAAAATCATAGATTGGGGTGGTAATTACTACCCGCACTGAATGTATTGCTTTCGTGCTTTTTTTTCTAACTTTATTAAGAACTTTTTTGGTGGAAAACTTTTGTTACAACCTGATATCTTTTACAATGTTACAAATTCAATTTGGATGTACGAAAAGGGATGCAGTTCTTGTTGGCTGTTTAATTTTTGATATGTATACATTATATGTAATATGGTTGTCTAATTTTTGATATGTATACATTATATGTAATATAATTATTGCCATTCCCAATAAGTTTTATTTCTCTCAAATTGTAGAAAAAATCCTTCGATTATTAAGAAAACAATAATTTAAATCATAACAATGCTTTATCTTCCATGTGAGACCCCAACGACATCTGTAACTCCCAACATTCAACTGAGCTATTCCTTTTTCCCCAGGCCACTGTCTTATTATTTCTTATTTTAAATTTCAGAATTCGTCGGACACACCACAAGAAACATTAAAGATTGGTAGGAACCAATAAAATTAATCCATGCATATTCCCTGGTTATTTTGTCATCTGTACAAATGCACATAGTTAGATAAGATAGCTGATCTGATCTTCTCACACTCAATTTACGATTCGCATCCAGAAAGTATGTTTCTCTACTTAAAAGAAAAAAAAGAACTCCCAGTTTCAGGACATATTTATTGGTAACATGTACAGCAATGTTTCAGCTATTTTTCCACACAGCCACCAGCAGGATTGAGACACTTGTCGTACTGTGGGATCAACTTTTGTATACCTCTGTCGTAGAACTCTGCTGACTGTGAATGGAACCAGCCTTAATGTTCCAGAACACCGTGCACATGCCTTTCCGTACCTACAGCGTCTTTTTGAATTTGGTCCTGACATAAGATCTGCTATGACGCCAATGCATTGACAGTTGCTTGGTTTCCGGTGTAAAGTGCAAATTTAAAGTCTCATTGCCCTTGACGATCCTGTCGAGGAACTCGTAGCCGTCATCGTGATAACAAAGTAAAAGTAACAGTGCTGCTCCTAAGCGTTGAATTTTGTGTTCGGGTGTCAGTTTTGACTCGTACACCTGACAGAGCTGATGATGAATTTCAATGAGCGCAATGCTTCAAGATCATCGAACGAACCTTGCAGGCGCGGGAGAAGGAATTTCTATTTCGGACCACTACTACCCCGCTACTAGCAGGAGTCGGGATCTGTCCCGATTGATACGTCATAGATGTGTTACGCATGCGCAATTGACACTGCTAATTATGTTTACCTTGAAGGGGAAAAAATCGGATGCGCCTAGTAATTAATATAAATTATGTGTGCATTTATTATCATATAAACAATTTGTTCGTATCTATGCAATAAAATAAAGCAAATACTCATGTATATTCCAATAAAATCCTTCCACTTTACTTATCACAATGTTATGTGTATTAGTTTAAATATTTTACCATTACTAGCTTTATTTGACGTGCATGAAAATACGCATATCTACGAATAACTGCTTACTGCACTGCAAGAATGTATCGTTCCCCCCCATCCAAAAAATAAACCCAGTTTACTTATGCATACAAATATGTGTTTACTGACGAAAACAGCAAAACAATTCTGTTATAAAATGTTCTGAGAAATAAAATTGAAGTTTTCTTTATGCGTACTTTTACAATCCTTTTATATGCAGATCACGATTAGGGTCTCCTATCTAAACAATTTGGGACATTTTACAAAAAGATTTGAAAAGTAATGCAGTATTAGAGGTTTATGCGATAGAAAGACATTGATTTCATATACTAAAAGTGTATTTTGCCGAGAAATATTCGTAAAAATATGGACTTTTTGAAGTCATGAATTTTCGTCTTTTATTACGAAATTATAAAACATATTTTTGGGGAAAATCAAATATCAAACTCTATTTTCTGCATGAATAACATTTTATTCTAACATTGAGAATGATAAAAGATTTAAAAGAGTGCATAAATTTTATGCCAAACTCCTTCAACTATTGTTTCAAATCTAATAAGATTGTAGATATAATATATATATATATATATATATATATATATATATATATATATATATACTCTCTGCTTCGTGAGTAGGGGAAGGCAAACCTCCCTGAAAATCCTTCCCCATATTTTTTATTATTCTATATAGAAAAGAAATCTATTTTAATCATCTATGCCGTTTTATACAAAATAAAAAAATAGGCACATATGCAAATATGTATTTTTTTTTATTTCTTTTTTGTAACATTGCATTTATTTCAAAATCATAAAGATAAATTTGGCGTCAAAAGTTCGACTTAGTTTTGGTCATATATAGCCGAATTTGACAACTTCGCGACATTATATTCAACATTATCTGAGCTTTCTAGGTGACTATACTGTATCATGTTTCCGTGTAACATTTTTATTATACTTTTAAGTTACAAAATTTTCCTAATGCAGTTAAACTTAAAAATGATAGTCATTAATATATAACTATTATATATATATATATATATATATATATATACATATATCTGTTATTTTAAAATGTAACAAAATATGTTATAATAATTTATCAAGTTCAGTTTTTTAAACTTTCTGCTAAAGGTTTCGAAATATTCTTTCATAAAGAATTATGAGTTCTTAAAGTTTGTTCGGAAAAGAATTTTTAAAAAATTAGTTTAAGTTTTTTCTTTAGTAAACGTATTTTTAAATAAATCGTGGATCTACTAAATCATATTTGTAAGAAACTTTAACCTTCATTTTGTAGAAAAGTCTTTCCTCCCCTGGCAAAGTTATTTAAAAAAACAGAAACCTGTTCGATTTCGATTTCTTCCGTGCCGCATCTTTTATTTGCAATGTTCTCATTTCTTTCCCAGTTTGGAACAAAAACGTGACTATTGTCGGAAAGCTGTGAGACTAAGATCTCAAAATCTTTTGGTTATACCATAGACGTGGTTTACACATGAATAATTTTCCAAACAGCTTTGGAAAACTGAAAATCCTTTTCTCGAATTCTTATGCCAAACGAGTTCGAAATATATTTATTCTTAGTTTTTTATTTTTCGAATGAAATATTTCAAAATCTACACTTCTTCTTTTAGTTAGGTGGATGTTAAAATAGTTTTGAGACCATTTAAAAAACTGAAAAGAGATTTGTGTGTATGGTAGGCCAATTTTTTCTTTTTCAAAGATATGTTATCAAAATTTCAAAAAATATTTAGACATCCTACCTATATATCAAATTATTCTGAATATTAATAGATAGAACTCTGTGATATTTCTAGAAAGTGTTTTTATTAAATATTTTATTAAATAAAATTTATTGAAAAAATTAATGAATGCTATCCTGGAAAAATTTAATTTTTAGAAAATAAAAACTATTCTATCATGTAATAGCATTTAAATAGTTTATTGGTTATTTGTTATCAATAGCAGGATTCGTCTCTTTTCTTCTTCAGTAACAAGAGAACATGTAATTAAGAACATTCGCGAATTTTTTAGACAGAGTGTAAAATACACACATACATACATATATATATACACATGTATATGTATAACAGTATATAGCGGAAATTCTGTTTTTTAATAATATCCCCAGTTCCTCTATAAAACTGTATATATTGCTTTGCCTGTGGCAATATATATATGTAGAGAAAGACAACGGCCAGATGGCTTTAAATATATTTATTAGGGACAAACATTTACACAGGACAGAGACAAAGTTGAGAATAAAACATAGGCAGAAGAACAAGGTTCAATAATACCATTGTTTAGCCATTCATCTACTTGTTTGTCGAAAATGTCACGTTCGGTGAAAGGTAATCGTCTGGGTGAATGAAAAATTGGCTTATCATCCGTTACTGTTATATTGTATGACAAAAGTAACCCTTCAGTTTCCGTACGAGTCTGTTTTGAAACATTAGGTCCAATATCAAATTTTGGAGCATCATCAGTTATTGTCAAAATAAACGATTCTTCTATAGTGTCAGATGATTTAGTTGGAAGTTTTGAAAAAATGACACCGTCGGGTGTAATAGACAAATTAGCCTGTTTAATTAAATCACATCCTATAATGATATCAAAATTCATTGAATGATTGGGGACAACATTAATGTTTACAGCATATTGTTGGTCATCAATAGAAATAGTAGAATGAAATGAACCAACTATGAGAATTTTTGAAAAACCAAAACCAGTCAATATACCGTCATTAACTACTAAAGAAGGAGATCCTAATTTATTCCATACACTTTCTCTCATTAAAGTGATTTGGCTGCCAGTATCAATCAAAGACAATATAGTTTTATCTAAAATGTGCACTTCTTTACACATAGAATTTAAAGGGGTCACTTTCTGAACATTATTGACATCATTAGAAATGGAAATATCTTTTTGAGTATTTTGCGGACAGACATCAGATTTATGTCCGAAAGTACCACAGATTACACATTTGGGACCACGATGTTTATCTGGACAAAATCGAGAAGTATGGCCAAAACTACAACAATTAAAACATTTTTTTTTTCATTTGTATTCCGACATTGTTTTCAAATTTTGAATTGGGCTGTGGAACATTAAATTTCTGAACATTATTGCGTCGTTGGTTGTGGAACGTATTTTCGGTTTCGCGGCGGTGATTAAAAGAATTTGGAATACGTGAATTATCGTAAGAAAATCGATTGTTTTGTTTATTTCGAGATATTTTGTCGTAAACACTTAAAGTATCTTTAAATTCGGAAATAGTAGTGCATCCATATAACAAAAGTTTATTTGGAGTTGAGTCATTTATACCGTTAATGCAATATTCAATAATGGAAGCCTCGTCAATAATTCCTTGTCCACGATTTGCTAGTTCTCGAATAGCAATAAGATATTCAAAAACAGTCTCATTTGGCCGCATTTTCCTATTTTGCAATTCTTTGTGTAGTTGAGCCTGACTTATTTTTTTGCCAAATTCATCTAAAAGCAATGTTTTAATACGATGATAAGAATTAATACCGCTTTGGGACTGGATAAACAATTTAGCGCTGCCCGTTAATAATCGTTTTACGAAAACTATCTTTTGCTGCTCCGAAATGGGGGAAAAAGCAAAATTTTCTTCAACATCGTTAAAAAAATGTTCTACAGAATATG
>JAGEOH010000542.1:37500-39825 GCA_032207245.1 Pardosa pseudoannulata
CAGTGAGGTCGTAATCTTTAAGAAGTATCACCACTTGACCGCTAACAAATATTGGCTATTCTACAGATGTGACGTTGCACTAGAAATTTACCTATATAAAGAAGAAGTAGTTTTAAAATATCGCTTTTATTTAACAACAAAAGCAATAAAAAAGCACTAAAAATAAAAAAAAAATATTTTGAGTTTTTAGTTATGTCGCTTGCAAATAGATGGCGATACCAGTTTAAAATCTTTGCCATCGGGATTACAAGTACGCTGAACAGTTTTTTGAATTTATCAATGGGATTTTTTTCTCCAATCTAATTTTTTATGACTGAGTGTTACATTGTCACTGGAGCTGAACCTATGTGCAAAATTTCAGATCCCTAGCTAGTCAGTAAAGTAGTTATAAAATAATTTTAAAATATTAACTTGACACACAAGTGAAGTTAAACTACAGCGGTTTAAAAGCTTTTCTTTGGTCAGAGACTGCGGAGTAAAATTATTTGGGAAGAAACAGAGATATGAAGGCCTTATGACATGCTAACATGTAGATGTTGAAAATGTAACAGATGCAAATGACTATTCCTTTTTACCCGACAATGACTGCAAGGATTTGTCATGATAGCGAAAAATTTTTGATCTATGAAAATCTTTTTTCTGCATCAAACATAGTCAAAATAAATCGGTTGTAAATGTTTCATGATCCCTCGAGATACCAGTGCTTTATTTATCAGAAAAACTTAACGTAAATGGAATCCGCTAATTTTTCAACGCGTACAGGTTGAAATATCATAAGATCTTTACAGAAAAAAATCTTTCTCTGTCGACTTAAACAAACAATGGACTAATCCATATTTAAAGTTTTTCTCATGGTTACTGCTAATGAAATAATAATGCAATATATTAGAAGTTAAATATAAACCATATTGCAAGGAATGTCATCAATTATATTTTCGCTTCACAAGGGAAATGTTAAAATGTACTTTAATCTTTTAATTACCTAACTGAATAAATACCTGAATAAACCCTAAAATGGGGAGAAAATGCCAGGAATAAAAAGTTCTGTAATTAATGAATTTAAGAAAATTAATCCCCCTTAAAATTAGTTATCTGTAACTTTCTATAAGGCTTATATTTTAAATAACTTCCATTAAAGGAAAATTTTAAACTGGTGGATTAATACATTTCAAAATATCGCTATAAAGTGCGCAATAATCTTTATAAAATATTATTATAAATATACTCCTTCAAATTGCATCGGAATAATTTAAATTTTTCTGAACGCAAGTCTTGTACGTATTATGTTTTCCTTCAGAACTGCATGCCTGACAGCAAAAACATTGTATTTATTTAACATTAATTACGAAACCGCTAAAAAATGAGACATAATTAATTTTGCTTTGAATGGGTTTGTAGATTTTCTTTATATTTTTGGCATTAAACTAAGTTTAAATTAAGATAATTTAATTTTAAATTACACCGCATATGGTTTTTTCCCCAAATGTATTTCCGCATTCATATTCTTATGTGCATAAAGTATTTAAATTATTTAATGTTTTATTCAATAAATTCTATTATTCGTTTTTAATATGATAGTATACTTTGGTGTATATATATATATCCATATGTAAATAATATGCATACATATAAACTAAACTGCTCGGTGCAACAGCCCCTAGGGTGCAACTGCCTTCGTTGCCAATCTCCGTTTACGTGACCAAGGGCCCTGGGGTGCGAAATATATGTTCCGGTTAGGTGGTCAATCTTAAGCTGAACCCCCAGTGTTTAGTTCCCAAACACGCTTGGTCCTCATACATACATACATATATATGTATATATAGAAATAGAAATATATATATATATATATTTGTATATTGTTTATGAAATGTTTATAAATATATAACATATATCTAATGCGGATGTCCAAAAAAGTATGGCCGAACGATGGTCGAATGGTAGAAAACTTCTCTTAGGTACCAGAGTTCGTGGGGTTTAATTCTGATGCTGGTATCGATGTTCTTAGCTGTTCGGAATCAGCAATAAAGTAGTAGGTCCTGGTCTCATTAACCCTCATATAGCCAAAAATGTAAACCTTAGCTCTCCAAATCAAGCCACTTTAGTATAAAAGCCATTAATTAAACGTTCGTAAAGAATTGTTTTAAGCAAATGTAGTTGTTCAGCGTTAAAGTGAATATTTCTGGAAATAGAGAATGTTTTATGTCTCTATTAGTCCACTGAAAGTTTCTGATGTAATAGCCGTACTGAAATTAATATATGGATTCTAAACCCCGATATATGGGGGTTGATAAGTGCGATGCTGTTTGCTCCAGCTGAAGCAAGAGG
>JAGEOH010000543.1:0-39673 GCA_032207245.1 Pardosa pseudoannulata
CGGTTGATGTCACGCTATATATCAAGCTATTTTGTTCTCACTCTCAGTTTTGTGTTCACGATGGAAACTGCGTGTGAATACACGCTGTGGTATGTTTATATTTCTGTTAAGACCATATATTTGTTGAAGATTAATCGAATTGGTTTTAATTATCATGTGTTTGAGTTTTCTCCATCTTTTTATTATCATCCTTTCTAAGGATAAGATTTCTATAACGTTATATTTCAACGTTACTACAGTATCGTTAACAAATTGAAAGCGAAACCGTACTAGTACGTTTTCTGATGATTGATACTTGAGTGCGGGTCATATACTAGTATGGTTTAGTGTAACAACATGGTTTGTTTGTGGGAACAACAATAACGGTATATACAGGAAAACGAAGCCGAATGTTCTTGTCTACTACATAGATTCTGGAAAAATTTAGATAAATAAAAACTAGTTTTTACATTATTAGTTTTATGATTGCTCTTTTCATTTTTTTATGTTGTAAAAAGTTTTATATATAACATAATTCGAAAAAATTAAAACTATATACTACTATTTCTATTTGATTTTTCATATTTACGATACTATTATAAATTTATCCACTAAAAAATATATTTTTTGTTTACAAAATCTTTTATTTGTTATTTATATATTTATATTTATATATTTGTTTATATATTTCAATATAAAGTACGAAAAGGTGGTTAAAAAATTAAATAATTTTCGATCTATTGAGATTTAGCTGAATAACTAAATTTATGAGCAAAACGGCTGCTCCCGGTACAATTCCGCTGCGAAATGTACCCACACACAATGTGTTAAAACAGATATTACTGCGTGTGGGGGATATAACGAATGAGTGAATAAGTAAGTTAAAACAAACCACTCTTTAGTCTACTAAGATACCTGCAAATACTTTTATTACACCTGTTAGCAATTAATTTCAAAGTTGGGCACTTTTCCAAAGTTATAATGCACCACTTCATTAATCCAAAACTTCAAATTTGATTAATAAACATTTCCAATGAATTTGTACCTCATTATGGATGCTTAAATTATTCAATTTAAGTATGTATAGGATGTGTAAAGGCTACATCAAATGCTTTCATCGTTAGCTTATATTTATTTATTTATTTATTTATATTTTGGTCACCAGGAAAATTTGAAACCCCGAAAATACGATACGGTTAATCATTAGTCTACAGTATATGCATACATGCAGAAAAAAGTTTATTTTACATATAATTGTAAAAGTGGAAAAATTAATTTTTCACAATGTGGGCACCTTAAAATTCCTTATAATTTTCTTCTGTGAATTACATTAAATAAAATGATAAAATTATACAAATAAAATTGCAGACTATCTCGTTTCTTTTTTAATGTTTCATGAATACAAGTAAACTAAGTTAAACGTGATTCTTTTCATTCCTTGTTATAGGCATAAAAAGTATTTAGAAAGGTCAAATACGTGGTACTAGAAAAATATTAGCAAAAAAATTACCTTAAAACGCACTGTTGGCTTAAAATACAGTGGAATTGTTCAACAGCAATCTCCTGTACATTTAATGACATAAATATTCATGATTTTCGTCTTTGCATAAAAACAACAGCAGACGGAATGCATACACAATTAAGATATTCCAGTGTTCGTGTCATCACACCTTTGCATTTTTTTTCTCTTCATGAATAGAGAATAGTCTTCGCACTTGTCCGTGCTGTAGCACACATAAGTTTAGAGACTCGTAAGCTCGCATTAAGAAAAGAACATTATTCCATTTTGAAATGCTTGCTTGGCATTGAAAATTGTGCTTAGATATGTGCAGTGTAATAGATTTTTTTAAGACCTTTGAATTGGAACAGTACCAAATCTTAAAATCTCCACATATTTGTTGAAAGTAGAGATCACCAAACCGTCGATCGCAATCTACTTGTAGCTCTAAAACTTTTTAGTCTATCGCAATGTCACGCTGAGTTTAAGAGTTATGAATTATATTTAAAATGGTTTTTAAATGTTTCATCGGGACTACTGAAAGATTGCGTTCTCTTTGGCAAATTTGGCGAAAATATTGGCGATATTTACTAAAACACAAAGGTAATCCATCCAAATATTGTATTTCTTGCTTTTTCTGGCTACTTTAATTAATTTACAGTGCGCCGTCATAATAGAATTTATTATATACTCTTACTTAATTAAAAAAACGACTTGAAATCCGGAAATTTATATTTATGGGCAATTAATTCCTTAAAAGTTTACAAACGCAACAGCTCCAAATTATTAAAAATCATCCATAGTGAACCATTAATGGTTTGTTATATCTAAATATTTTAAGCATTTCGCACTTTAAATATATAAGAAAAGAGTAACACAGGGAGAGTTGGATGCAAATAATATATAAATTGTAATATAGATACAGAATCTTTACACACGGTGAGATCAGAAAAAAATGTTAGGCGACCATACTCAAACCATTATCGCCAAGTTGGCGGGGGAACCCAATTCTTCAGTCAACCCATTTCTTCTTTAAAAGTGCTTTCTTTAGTAACAGAAAATATATGAACTCCGGCTTACCCAGTTTCGATCCAGTTACATATTTATCTGAGGTATGAAATTTGTAACAAATTTGTTTTAAGAATTACATTTACATATACAGAACTCTCGATTAAATGAAAATGTAAGAAAATGCCTGGTCTCGGATATGCTAATAACAATCGAATCTATGAAAATTTTAATGAACATCCATGAAAAACTAAAATGAAACTTAAATTATTATGAAATAGGACACTGATAATTTAATTAACACAAAAGAAAGATAATGGATATATATTTATTTTAATGCTATTTAGATTTGCAGTTAAAAAGTAAGTACAGTGGTCTCCACTTAATGTGATCTCGGTTAATGTTATCAATCGCTTATTGTTATCGAAATCCCTTGGTCCATACTTTCTCTAATTACTTGTATGTTAAAACTATAGCTTTAATGTTATCAGTTTTCGAACCTCATTTTAACTGGCAAAGGAATATTCACAATGTATTAAAAAGAAAACCATTCTTTTCGTTCCTTTCACTGTTGTTTGAATTTCAGAATTCTCCTCTTCCACCTACGGAAATGGAGAATGAACAAAGGAGTGGGAGCTTACACGTTACTGGAATTTTTCAGATATACGCACACCCTACTACTGGCCAATGGGTGTCAGATAAGCGGAGGGCAACACATTCTTATTGGAACTGAGAAGAAGCGTATTCACATTTTATGTCTTGCTCGCTTTCAGCTTGTAGATATTGAATTCAGAAAGCGAAATGATTTAACATTAAAACAAAAAGAAATTTTAAATTGTTATGACAGGTTACCAGAAGTGAGTCAACGCAATGCTGCAGAGCAGTTAAACATTTCTCAGCCTATATTGTGCAAAATTTTGAAAAATCAGGACGAACTTGCCAGAAGAAATAAAATAAAAATGCAGAGTGCAAACGTAATAGAGCTGGTAAAGATGAGCAAGTTGAAAAGGCTCTAAGACTTTGGTTTGAAAATGTTCGAGAACGTGATGCTCCAGTCAACAGACCCCTTATGAAACAAAAAGCAAAAAGTTTGGCTGCTCAAATGAGAAAAAAAATTTTGTTGCAACAAATGGTTGTTTCCGGCGATGGAAGACCTGGGAAAATATTGCTTACAAGAGAATTCACTGAAATTTAGTAGTTGTGAATTAAAGGGAGTGGGGTAAATTTCCCTAATTCTGCATATCGTTTTTTGTTATCAATCGGTTATTGTTATCAAAATCACGCTGTCCCAAACGGATCACATTAAGCGGAGTCCACTGTATGTAGTTTATGTCACTGTTTTGTGAAGAATGAAATGATACAAGTCTGATTTCGTTATCCATTTACTCTTCAAAATATTTGGCAACGCAAATTTCTCAACAGTATTTTTTCTAGTAGGTGTGCTTTCATCGTTAGCTTATTTTCATGTATTTATTTATTTGAATTTTGGACAACCGGAAAATTTGAAACCCAGAAAATACGATCGGTTAATCATGAGTCTACAATATATGCATACATGCACAAAAAATGTTTATTTTACATATAACTGTAGAAGTGGAAAAATTATTTTTCACAATGAGAGCACCTTAAAATTTCCTTATAATTTACTTCTGTGAATTACATTAAATAAAATGATAAAATTATACAAATAAAATTGCAGAATACCTCTTTTTTTCTTTTTAAGGTTTCGTGAATACATGTAAACTAAATTAAACGTGATTATTTTCATTCCTTGTTATAGGCATAAAATGTATTTAGAAAGGTCAAATACGTGGTACTAGAAAAATATTAGCAAAAAAATTACCTTAAAACACTGTTGGCTTAAAATACAGTGGAATTGTTCAACAGCAATCTCCTGTACATTTAATGACATAAATATTCATGATTTTCGTCTTTGCATAAAAACAACAGCAGACGGAATGCATACACAATTAAGATATTCCAGTGTTCGTGTCATCACACCTTTGCATTTTTTTTCTCTTCATGAATAGAGAATAGTCTTCGCACTTGTCCGTGCTGTAGCACACATAAGTTTAGAGACTCGTAAGCTCGCATTAAGAAAGAGAACATTATTCCATTTTGAAATGCTTGCTTGGCATTGAAAATTGTGCTTAGATATGTGCAGTGTAATAGATTTTTTTAAGACCTTTGAATTGGAACAGTACCAAATCTTAAAATCTCCACATATTTGTTGAAAGTAGAGATCACCAAACCGTCGATCGCAATCTACTTGTAGCTCTAAAACTTTTTAGTCTATCGCAATGTCACGCTGAGTTTAAGAGTTATGAATTATATTTAAAATGGTTTTTAAATGTTTCATCGGGACTACTGAAAGATTGCGTTCTCTTTGGCAAATTTGGCGAAAATATTGGCGATATTTACTAAAACACAAAGGTAATCCATCCAAATATTGTATTTCTTGCTTTTTCTGGCTACTTTAATTAATGTACAGTGCGCCGTCATAATAGAATTTATTATATACTCTTACTTAATTAAAAAAACGACTTGAAATCCGGAAATTTATATTTATGGGCAATTAATTCCTTAAAAGTTTACAAACGCAACAGCTCCAAATTATTAAAAATCATCCATAGTGAACCATTAATGGTTTGTTATATCTAAATATTTTAAGCATTTCGCACTTTTAAATATATAAGAAAAGAGTAACACAGGGAGAGTTGGATGCAAATAATATATAAATTGTAATATAGATACAGAATCTTTACACACGGTGAGATCAGAAAAAAATGTTAGGCGACCATACTCAAACCATTATCGCCAAGTTGGCGGGGGAACCCAATTCTTCAGTCAACCCATTTCTTCTTTAAAAGTGCTTTCTTTAGTAACAGAAAATATATGAACTCCGGCTTACCCAGTTTCGATCCAGTTACATATTTATCTGAGGTATGAAATTTGTAACAAATTTGTTTTAAACAATTTAAACAAGTATAAAATAGATTGATTGGAGAACATTTAGACAATTGTATATGAATGTCAGCCACTAATTACTCTCTCGAAGTCAAAAAACTTGTTGATGACCATACAGAATATCATCCTTCTCATTAAAGTTAAGAAATCTGATAAAAAATCTGTCCTTTAGTTTTTAGTTTATTAACCACAGCACTTCCTTTTTTATGTATAATTCAAGTATAATTTCTTTTTCTTATATATAGCTTTACTAAAATGAATTTTATATTAAATAGAAATGCATGTTAAACTACAATAAACAAATGCAAATTTTCAAAAGTTCTCATATCATCTTGATTTCTTTTGATAGACCACAGCAAAAGTTAAAACTTCTATTGTTGCTTAGCAGGTTCTTAAATTCTTCAAATATTGATCTAAAGGATTTAAATTCAGGAAATTCGTTTTAATAAAAATATAGTTTTATTAAAATGAATTCCATGTTTACTAGAAATGTATGTATATAGGCAACAAAATGTGTATGACTTCAAAAGATGTTTTCATGTCCTCCAGGTTTCTATTGGTAGCTAGCTCACAGCAAAATTTAAAATCTGTATGCTTGCTCAGGAGTTTCATAAATCTGACAACTATTGGTCTAATGAATTTAAATTCAGGAAAATAATTTGTTAAAAAACATATATTTATTAAAATAAATTCCATATTTAATTGATATATATATATATATTGATAGGTAATAAAAAATGTAAGATTTCAAAAGAAAATGTTCTCATATCATCCTAATTTCCTTTCCCATATCACAGTAGAGTTAAAAACATGTATGGCTGCTCAGTAGCTTTAGAAATCGTCAACTATTGGTCCAAAGCATCGGTTCTCAACGGAGTCGATACCGGTGTCACGATGCTTATGGGCTGTGAACATGTTTTAGGTGGTAATGGGGCGATATGAGCAAGTTTTTGAAGTTCAAACTGAATTTTTAAAATACCACATAAATTTATTACATTTATTATCAAACTTACGCGATTTTCTTCAGTAATAAAACAAACTTACCCGACAGGACCAGGACCAGTAATTTTATGTTCTTATGTGTGCAATTGAGTCGACATTCAGAAAAATATATTTAATCATTCATTTTGAGCATCTCAGTAAAAAAAATTTGCTGTAGAAAAAATTACTTAAACATTTTGCCTCTTACAATTGAATACTTCTCCATCCCCATACTTAAAATTACGGGATTTTTACAAAGGGGGCTTTGAACACATTTCGGTTCCACAGAGGGGCGGCAGCTTAAAAAAGATTGAGATCCAGTAGTCTAAAGGATTTAAATTTAGGAAAATCCTTTTAAAAAAATATAGTTTTATTAAAATAAATTCTATATTTAGTTGAAATGTATGTTGATAGGTAATAAAAAATGCTAGATTTCAAAAGAAAATATTCTAATATCATCCTGTTTTCGTTTGGTACCTCACAGTAGAATTTAAATTCTGTATGGATTTTCAGGAGCTTTAAAAATTCGATTATTGGCCATATGTAATTATTTCTTTAATTTCTTGGACTATACTGTATCAACCATTAAAAATTTAAATTAAATATTGAGCACTTATATTAAGATTATGAATTCATTGAACAGCAATTTGCAAAATCCACCAAAAGAAAAATTTTTCGATGAATGTCTTTTCTTAATCTAGTATTATAAAATTTATATTATTGCAATGGAATTAGAGTGAAACTACCATAAGATACTAAAAATAGGTAAAAGAAGAAAGCAGTGCAAAAGTTTATTTTTCTATTCTTTGTTCTTTGTTCTTTTGTCTTTAATTTTCATAGAATATTGGTCTTCATGGCTTTAGTACTGTGCAGTCTGAAAGAGGTTTGGCCATCATATAGTATCATTAGAATTATGTGCACAACCGATAGAATACAATGATAGTCTTCAAACATACCACTAGGAAATTTTGCTTATATTCAGCCATAATGAACCATAACGAATTTAAATACGAAATACTAAAATAATAAACGAAAATACGAAACTTTAAATGACTAAAATAGAAATGTTATTCTGTTATTATTTTTATATAATCTGCAGACAACTTGATCGTTTTAAAATATGGATCCATTGATGAATAGAGAGAAACTTCTTTATATCTAAAGCTAATATAGGTCGATTTTGTGACTATCTTTTTGAGAGACATAATTTTATGAACCTACATTTCGAATCGAAGTACCCCCTCCCTGTCACTTAGTCTAAGGAAGAATCTTAAAAGAAATCTTGCAGTATCAAACTAAAAACATTATGGGAAAGGGGGATAAAATTTGAAATTACCGTAGTAGAAGGTAGAATTTTTCTACACCTCGATTTTTTTTCCTAGCTAAGGCTAAGTCTTGAAAGGAAAGTACAATTCATTGTTTTACCCTACATTTGCTCTGCTTTTTGGCACATATAAACGCACATATATTTGCTTCAAATTTTAAAATTCAAAGTACATAGTTTAATATGTCTACATAATTCCACCATTAGGATTTTGCCGCCTATCGTTAAGCGGACGCCGATTTTGTGCTTCGCACTCTGCTCTGTTGATGAAATGTTACCTTTATGGGTGAATTAAAAAAATCTAAGAGAAAGAGACCGTCATTAGGTGGCTCTGAATTACACAATCGCCCTAAGGTTACTTCTCTTGTCTTTTATGAATTGAAACAAGTGTCATTCGCTTTTCCCACGAAACCTGTTTGAACGGTGTTTTTAATTATGTAAACATCACAGAATGCGTAATGAGCTTCTACAATCCGGAAATGCCAAATCACATTGTACGACATTGAAAACCATTTTCACAAAACTTTTGATTAACATTATTCAGTTACACCCTTGAGTGCTTAGAAAATCTTTTAAAATAGCATAACAGAAACTTCTAGAATCTGGAAATGCCTAATCTCATTGCATAGCATAGAATCGAATAAAGCTTTGATAAATGTTATTCATTTGCACATGTGAATACTTACTGAATATTTTTAAAATAGCACAGAAGAATTCAGTAAAATTGGAAGCAAATATGCCAAACTGTGTAAAGTATCTGAAACCAACTGTTAATACGTTTTGGTAGACAAATAAAATTAAAATTGTTAAATCTTTGAAAGTTTTAATTTCTTTATATTTCTCTAATTCACAATTTTTCTGCAGTTTATACGTATTCATCGTGAGTTAAGCGTTAGAAACTTTATTGCTCTAAACACAATTGCACGTTGTAGTGCGTTGCATGCAGGCGCATTATTCATTATCTGGATTTGCTTTATATAAAGTATTGTGTAACTAAGATTACTTTAAAATAATATTAAAATTTTATTAAAAAACACTTTTTTATATAAAATGCAGCATAAAGGTATGAAATAAAATAAATTTTCAATGAAAGTTTAATTTGTGACAATTAAAAAAAGTTTTTTTAATTAAAATTTAGTGAAAAATTGCACTTACACCAAATAAAAATGTCAAGGAAAATATTTCAATAATCATTATACAGCATTAAATGACATATTTATTAGTGTAGTAAACTTAAAAGATTCATAACATCATAAAAAGTTGTTTTAATATTTTAAATTTTGTACGATTTTATTCTTTTAAAATATCTCTTCGTGTTCGAAAACTGGCGTTAAAATAAATTTTGAGGTACTATATTTTCATTTCTAGCATAAGTAGAAATAGGTGAAAAATTTTTCAAAATTTCATTTTAACCCCTTAACGTGTACGTTTGAGTGTACTCGAGCCTGCTAATCTGGCCTAACTGTGCACACTTGAGCGGCGTTGTACTTTATGTTGCTATAATTTTTCACACTCGAATGCAATCGAGAATTGAAAATAACAATGTGAAAAAAAAGAAAACAATCGTTTTATTGATATTTATCATTTACATGGGATTGTAAGCTATAACACTTACTTATTCAAGTATAAAATACATATATTTTTTCTAAATTCAACGTTCTAAATTATGTTTTTTACATTAAAAAAATTAATTTTTTTGGCCGGCCTGTAAAAAAAACTGTGTTAAACTGTGTGTAGTAAGGGGTTAATATTTTAAAAACATTTTAAGATATATATATATATATATATATATATATATATATATTTGTATATATATATATGGCCGGCCTTTAAAAAAACTGTGCTAAACTGTGTGTAGTAAGGGGTTAATATTTTAAAAACATTTTAAGATATATATATTTTTTAATAAAGAATAAGAAAAAAGTGTTTTGTTACAAATCATCGTTTAAAGATTTTAATGCATCTGCAACATGTAAATAAACAACTAAAAATAAAGAAAAAGAAAATATAAAGAAAGAAATGCAAAGCTTTCTAAAGAAATTATTTGCGTTTTTACGACTCTAAATGCCTGCTTTCGGAATATGAAATTTCATTTCCACATTATTGTTTACATGTACTATGACTTGTTTTTCACAAAATATAAATTGAACTTTTAACTATATTATCAATAAAACTCATAAATGATCATTTCTAAAGCGATAAATACAGTGGAAAATCTTCAATTTGCTCTTCAGTTACATAACACAAAGGAGAAAGTTTGTTTACATCAAAGTTCTGCTGACATCTATTGCGTTCTTATACCAAAGAATATGTTACCAATTTTTCTTTCTTAAGAATATAAAGGCAGTTTACGAATAAATGAATAGTATATTTCTAAAATCTTTTACCGTCTTGGAAACTATTCATTATTTCTAACTGTTTCCATTCGTTCAGAATAAACAATATTATAAAAGTTTGTTCGTACAATAGATTTCTTTCAGTATTAAACTATCCAAAGAGAGCATTTGTTATGTTTTTGTAGCATATTGTGGTATATAAGATTTCTTTTCTCTATTCTATCATTTATTTATTTATTGAATTGTGTGAAGTATTGAGATTAAACCTTAAAATAACAACTAAATTTAATACAAGTAGGTGGTTATAAACTTACCGAAATTATATATGAAAAATATAAAAAGTATTATAAATTTAAATTACTTAGATCGTGAGCAAAATAGTAAACTAATCAAATTACTTAGAAAACTGCTTCAATTGTTAATTGATTATAATTATAAGAATTGATACCAGTAAAGACAAAGTATAAATATAATTAACTTAAACAATTATATCGCAAAAACCCTAAATTTTTCTTTGACTTGCAGAAAACTTTGAAATACAATGACTAGGACAAATAGTCAATAAAATATAATATAATATAACAAATTCATTAGAATTGAGATATAAATTACGTTATTCTACAGAATTTAATCCCAGTTAAATTACCTCATTCATAATGAAAGCTATTTCGATCATATTTTGATAAAAATATTTTGTTTAAAAAATTAACAAAATTGAACTAACAATATCCCTTCCAATTTTTTAATTAATTTTAAAGTTTTAATTATTTATTAAAATATAATTATACGTCTAGGAGAAACTTGGCTGACAGACGAAAAACATTAAAATTAAATTAAGCTAGCAATGGTAAAAAAAGAGAGAGAGATAAATGTAGTAAAACTTATTTGTTGTGGTGATTTGGTAACATATTGCGGATCCCTGTTTTTCATCAGAATTCCATTTAGCTCATCTGCCAAGCAGTAGATAGAATCCTAGTTAGCCATATCACTTAGAAATCCTAAGTATTGAAAGACAATTAGCTGTAGAAGGTCGAAATTTTGCATTTAGGACTATTATAACGTCTAGTGTTGCACTTCCCCCTTTGATCGCAATCTGCACTCTATACAATGAAAAATGTCGATATGACGTGAATTAATGATGAGGGGCATAGCCTAAAAACGAATATTCGTAAGATGTTGAAGTTTAGTATTTAGTACTATTATAACATCTACATGTGACCTCTTTTTTATTGCAATGCTCACTCCAGCTGCTTGCCTTGCATTTGTCGAAAACTTTATATATTAGAAAACAAATTAGTGGGAAATATTTTACAAAACTTTATACTTCAAAGCTTTAAACTTGTTTATTGTTTATTTTAGGGTGTAGCATACTGTTTTGAACAACTGTGCCACTAGATGGCATGCCAGCTATGAAAGAACTAACCCAAACTAATTGCAAGAGATAAATCTGAGTGTAGACCAAATATATGTGAGATGCAGGTATATTGGACTGTACCGCCCCGGTTCCATTCCCCACCATGAATAAAAATTGACGTCTTTCATTTATTCTTTCCTTTGTTTTATTTTTCTTTTTTTATGTAAATATTTGTAAATAACTAAATCGTAATTAATAAACATTTATTATTATGACAATTCCATGTTCTTGCGTCTTACAAAGAGACAATCACCTTCAAACCTTTAAAAATTCTATTTTTTTTTCAGTTTTATTTGTTTAAAATCTCTGGACATTTCCGAACCGATTCAAATGATTTCTATTAAAATATTCGAATTAGAATCTGCAAAATTATACTATTTTTGCATTCATTATCATAGTTTTTAAGGAAACTATAAAAACATTAAAATGCACTTTACTATTAAAATTTCATTTTTTTTTTCAACTTGCGCGCGCTGTAAACACAAAACTATTGTTCATGTGGATTTTAAATTTACACAGTAAATACATTATAGACCTACGATGAATCTTTACTTACAATTTTTGTTATTTATCTCATTTAGTATATATAGTTTTTGAAATGGAATTAAAAAAAAAAAACGAATTTAGCTTTTATGAAAATTCAGTCATTTTGTGTAATATTTCTGATACTTTTTTTAAATTTAAGTAGGTGGAGAATTATACATAATAAATATCGTTTACAAAAATAGCAGAAATTATTAATGATACTCCCTTGATGTTGTTGTAAGTCTGCTCATAGTGTGCCAGAAAAAAATTAAAAATTTTTCAAGCAAATTCTCACTTTTCACTTGTTAAAAATGTACTTATATTTTAGAAACAAACTAAATTTAGCAGAATAAATTAAATAAAACTAGATATCTAATCTGAAAATACAATGTATTTATGATTATTAAAAAATATATGGTAAAAAGAAAAAATAAATTATATTCGATTTAAATTTGTTTAACACTAGATTTACGGACCGAGCCAATTTGACTCATTAAAAATTTGATCACTATATATATAAAAAAAAACTTTAATATCACTTTTCAAAAACATACGTTGGTTTTTAGTTAACTAATAAAATATATGTAAACTTTTATTACTCTTCCCCGCAGACCCCTTCATTTCGAATTATCAAATGTGGTATACCTATTTTCACGGTTGTGAGCGAATTTCACTCATAGAATGGTTTAACAGTTAATAGCATAGCATGAAATTTATTGGTTCTATCAGGCCTGGGATATTTTCCAATTGGCTGAAGAGCTAAGAAGTAAATATAGAGAAGAAGTCGAGAACCATTCCATTCCAATGACAGAAATTCATGCTACTGATGCACGGAAGAATTGTCAAGTTCAACAATCGTGCAAAAGAAACAGATGTAGAAACTATTGTGTTAAATGTAATATAAATGTTTGCGAAAAATGAGTTTCAAAAATAGATTTTATATGTAAAAAATATTTTCCATGAATATTTTGATAATAAACATTTCATTTAAATTAATTTAGAACTATTTTATT
Source organism: Pardosa pseudoannulata (assembly GCA_032207245.1). Classification (NCBI taxonomy): domain Eukaryota; kingdom Metazoa; phylum Arthropoda; class Arachnida; order Araneae; family Lycosidae; genus Pardosa; species Pardosa pseudoannulata. The sequence goes on from JAGEOH010000543.1 coordinate 13,046, forward strand.
TGCAAAAACTTCAATTTTCTTGTATGAGTCAAATTGGCTCACTTCAGTAAAAATAGGTATATGATCAACATCTGTAAATCTAGTGTTAAAGGCGATAGGTCCCCTTAATTGAAAGGGCAGTCAGGGTATTTAAGATGTGTGAGGCAAAGTATATTTACTTTTAAGAAAGGATGCTTATATCTTAGCTTTTTGTTGTAACAAGTATGTGAAACATAAATAAATATGCTTGTTTTTACAAGAGTTTTCCTGGCCTATGATAACAGGAAAATCAGAAATTTTATTCTTTTATTTGTGCTACTATTACGTGAAGGATTACAGATACGTACAAAATTATTTCATTTAAGCCAGCGGTGGCTAACCTGCAGCTCGAGAGCCACATGCGCATCTTTGAAGGATTATTTGTGGCTCTCGATAAATGAACACGAGTTCCCTTTTCATTTTTGTGTTATTATATTTAAAAAAATTATTTCTACTGATTGAGCTCCGGCAATGTTGGGTAAAAAATTCGGTCTTATTGGGATTTTAAGAGATGATTCTCAAATTCCACAATTCATACCGATTCACTGCATAATTTACCGAGAACATCTCGTTAGAAAATATTTAAAATATCCTGATGTTATGAAAAGAGTGTAACACATTGTAAATTACATTCGCACAAATGCAAAAAATCATCGACAATTCAAAAATTTCCTTGAAAAATTAAAGAATGGAGAACTTTTAAATGACATTCAATAAATATAATTTCTGTAAAAAAAAATTAATACCTTTTTGCATGCCTTTTAAATCCGTATTTAATTGTAACTAGCAAAAAATTTCAAATTTTGAAAAATGGCTCGGACTATCAAGGAACTAAGCCACCCCAAGTTTAGGTGATTCATGATAGTGCGAATAAGTAATCATATTTAAAGAACTTTTAGGAATGAGTAAAATAAATATCTAATTATGTTTATACATTGTTTTACAAAAAATGTCCGAAGGGGCAGCCTTTTACATATTTTTTCCGGGTTGGAAAAATTGCTAGAGCCGGTCTTGGTACTAATGAACTCTTAATTTTTTTAAGCGAGAATGATATCTAAGTAATTTGCCATTAAAATTAATTACATCGTTAAAGACGTAGTACTTTCACATCACCTGAATTGAAGAGTTGACGATATCAGAATGGAGTGTAACGTACTCATTTTGTTCTTCAATTTCAGAACATTTATTAAAGTAAGTGGTACTTAATTTTTCTCTTTTATGACTCCACTCTAAATATAGATTACCATTCATTGAATTACAAGGAAGAAAAATATTCACACATGAGGTATTTAGCTGGGATAATAAGAAACTTTTTTCCTCAAAATAATTGTAATTCAGTTTGTGTATTAATTTACTGAGAGAGATTGATTGTTAGTTGCACCTGATGTTATGAACACCTGAGAGCCAATTCTGTGAACTACTTACTCATTTGTCATCTATTAGTCTTTTTAGAAGATGTGTAACCCATTCAAGAGATTTTACATCCCATCCGTAATGGAAACATGTAATTAACATAAAATAGAGTTTCTTGTTATTAATATAACTTATTTCTGATCATCATCGGCGTGGTTATTTAGCAACTATCGATGGTGATTTTTATCAAGTTATTTCATGTATCACAATTGTCGAAGAAACGTGGACATCATTAATAGATAATTATTTAGATGAATTCATAAAATTCGGATCGCGAAATAGGCCGTAATCAATCAATACATGCATTCCTGTGTTACACCTGACCTGCTGGGCCTGTGGAGAAAGAATGCATGTGGTACCGTCAGGAAGAAACGGCCCTCTTAATTTCCACTGCTTTAATAATCTTCATGAGGATTTTCTCGCCAAATCGATCGCGTGACGCCAAGCAATCTGATAACAATACAGATGCCACTGGGGACGGGAAAAAACAATTGGAGGGTCCAAAGACAAATGCGTCTGCCGTCTGCTATTTGAGAATTGTTAATAAAGACATTTCATTCACGTCCTGGCGATCGAACCTGAGGAGGGTACAGGTGAAGAAGAATCGTTTTTGTATGTTTTTCCAGAAGAGTCACGCAATTCGGTATTTTGGCTGAGACTTGATGCCGGACTATGGTGTATAAAATGTGCGTGAGGTCAGTTGTTTGTTTGTATCTTGTTTGGGGATGATCCAGAGTCTCATAAAACGATATAAAAACTGCAATAAGGAAGGGTACAAGCTCTATGAACTTTAAGAGTTCAGTAAACTAGCTATGCAATGATACCAAGAAAAATGTAACAAAATATATGTTATACTATTCACGAATTCTTAACGTTCAGGAAACTTCAAATTGATACTTTTAAAACTAATGAATTTTAAGTTAAGATCTCTTAGCCTCGATCTTATCTCTACTCACGCAATGCCAATAAACTTTCATGTATCCACTTTTATTTCATGAAATAAACTAGTAAAAGGATTATGATATGTTACGATGCTTTTAAGTTATTTCATCAGTCTTAGTTTATTAAATGTTTTTAAAATTTCCTTTAACATAAAATATTTTTTGGGAAAATATTTAAATATTTTATAGAAGAACCCAGGTATCACAAATATAGAGAAATTGCATGTTTATAAACAAATACGAGTGCTGACTACAATTCAACTTTTCGTGTGCAAAACATTGCTTGTTTTCATTGTATCTTATGAGCTTCGATATGGATCACGTATACACGTAGAACTAAATTTTATTTAAGGGAAGGGGAAGGAAACATCAGAAACTGGCCAACTAATTCAAAATAGATTTTTTTAGCACTTAAAAAATTATATAATTTTTTAAACAATTAAACACTTTACACAGTACTATTAAGTATCATAATCAAAGTATAACTACTTTGATTATATTAACAGGCACACTAAACTATTACATAAATAAGAATCTTAAAAAATGTGCAAAACCTGATCATTTTAAGGAAAAAAAATACATTTATAGGTATAGTACTTCCCACAAAAGTATAGAAAATACATTAGAAATATGAAAAAAATCTTAGTAATAATAAAAAATTCTTAGAACATAATAATTTTATATAATCTATTACATTACAGTAAGGTTAACGTTTTATTACCATTATGAAAATGTTTGCCGTAAATTCTCAAAAAAGAACTTGGAGTCCAGTTTTGCCTTTTCAAAGCTTTTATCCAAAGCATTAGCAATGCAGGATCTTTAGAAAAGCTATAAAATCCAATATTTTCACCTTTTTTGAAACCCTTAGTACAGCCATACACACAACAGCTTGTTACCGTTTTCAGATAATTGACAAAATTAAAATCCCAATAACAAGCACAATCCGTAGAAAATTCAAATGTTTTGCAAACGAAGAAGTTGAGCTGCAATTTTTGCTACACCTGACGTCATGCGCACATTCTCTATATCTATCAATGTCGTACAAATGTTGGCCAATATTTTGAATATAGCTGAATGTTGGACATCAAATTTTGGACATCTGCTGATTTTGACCGACGTAACGTAAAATTAAAATTTGTTTAACGGAAAGCATTTAAAAGAGTTGTTTGTACTACTTATAAGAGAAATATTATTTTAAAGAAATAAAATTTAATAAATTTGTTAGTTTTTACGAACTCTTTTTTTAATGTTTTTAAATGTTGTTAATAATATTTTATATATCGCTGAATGTTGGATATCAAATTCTGAATATCTGTTGATATTGACTGACCTAGTATAAAATTAAAATTTAAAATTGGTTAGCAGAAAATATTTAAAAGAGTTGTTTGTATTTCTTATAAGAGAAAATTATTCTAAAGAAAAAAAATTTAATACATTTTTCAGTTTTTACGTACCCTATTTTTTGATATTTTTACAGGTTGTTAACTATGTCATATGATGTCATAAAAATGATATTTTATTAATATTTAGCGTAAAAAAAACGTAAAAATAAATTTCATTGTCTGGCACTAAATGATATCTCAAGACATTTAGAGCAACACACAATTCTACATTATATGAATGTGGAAAGAAGCAAATCAATTCTGTCCTTTCCCCACTCTGCTCGAGGTAGCATAAATGCTATCAGTATTTGTAATTACTACATTCTTTGTAAAGCTTTGAGACAAGCAAGTAGAACTGGACTATTATAGGAGATAGTTCTGAGGGTTTCGTTTAGTTTGGATTGGTTTCTAGCGTTACGGTCTACTGTTTTGCTACATGATGGCTAATGAAACCTGGGCCTACTTCTTAAAATTGTGTACTACCTATAACCAACCACCTGCCCGAAGTCGGGTGTAGGGTGTTTAATTGCTGTTCGGTCTGACCGTCCGGCAACAATGCGTAACTCAGGGGCCAAGTCAGCATTCCACCCATAAAATTTAAAATAACAAAAAAAATGTAGACAATCTAGACAAATAAGTACAACCAATGCAGTTTCCGAAAGTGCGGGGATACTCCGCAGGAGTCCTGCCCAGGTTAAAAGTTAGGTTGACCCGGTGTACTACATGGAACTTTCTGACATGAGAGCAGGTATTGATGAGGGAAACAATATCTGCACAGGGCAGTTGTAATGGCCATTCGTAAACTTCTTAAAGCTCATTCAAAAACGGCTACGAACATCCATGCCAACACTAAATTCGAACCCGCGAACTCCGGTATCGAAGAGCAGCACTCTACCATTCGGCCATCGTTCAGCAATATAGTTCTAAGAGAAAATGCCAGGGTAATAAAATTTTAATCTCAAATCTTTTAAGGAAATATAAAAAGCCTTCCTTCAAGAAGAAGTGAATAAATTGGTTAACATGGCATAATTACCACGAGGTGAACATTGCTCAATATCAAAAAATAATCTCCCGGGATATCGGGGAAATATAATGCCGGGTAATAAAATTTTAATCGTAAAGCTTTTAAGGAAATATAAAAAGCCTTTCTCCAAGAAGAAGTGAATAAATTGGTTAATATGGCATAATTACCAAGCGGTGAACATTGCTCAATATCAAAAAATAATAACCCTGGATATCGGGAAAATATTGACAAACATTTTTAAATATCAAAAAATGATATTCACGAATATCGGGGAATATTGATGAACTTGACTAAAAGTCAAAATATAATAGTCAGGGAAATATCGATGAAATGCTGAATAAAATTGGTAAATATCAAAAATCAATATTCAGGGATATCAGAAAATGTTGACCAATATTGCTAAACATAAAAAAATGATATTCACCGATATCATTTATGTGGGATGGGGGAGTCCGTTTGATGTTGGATCATGTTATAATTTTGATATTTGTAGATATTTTTGTGCTATCTGGGTAATTATATTGATTCATCAGATAGCGTTACTTTGTAAGAATATATTAAAGTAATAAACCCTTTAGCTTATTAAGAATGTGTTTTAACGGTGAGAATTTATGAACACCTTAAACACTTTCTAATATGTAAGAAAGACAGTTTTATACCTTGTGACCAATCTGTATGCACAACCATACTCTGAATTAATTCATAATGATCCAGTATTCGCAAGATAGCATCTATCTTTTAACCTCGTTTATCAAAACATACATGCAGCAAAATTCTGCACCTTAAACCCTGAGTTGTGTAATATCAATAAAAAAAGAAAAAGAAAATAAACACTAGCATGAACTAAATATGAGTATACGTGACAGATGAGTGATTATATAACATTTTTTTCAGTCATCAAAAATATTAGAAACCGAAACAGAAGTCAGATAAGTAAATGGAGGTATTATTCCAAGTATAGAATATTTATTTATTATGTCATCTAGGTTAAATTTTCTTCAATGAAACAATCAACATATTATTCAAGAAATTAATGATTATTAAGAGATCCACTGTTTGACCTTCAACTCTTACAATATGGTAATATTCGATTCAAATGTACACTATATACAGAGTGTTTAGCATTTGAAGCAGTAAGAAGAAACGTTTAATGACGATCATTAGGATGTTAACTGTTGCTCGTACCTCAATGTGTTACACGTCAGACGGAGTCCAAGAAAATAAGTAGGGCATTGAACTAAGAAGTATAAGGCTGTTATGATTACTTGCGTCAAACAGCAGTTAACGTGTTAAAGAACCTTTCATCAATGAGCATAGCTCAGTGGACTCGACTAAATACTTCTTTGTCGTCTGATGACAGAAAAAGATCGGGTTGTTATATCATAGATCAAATGGTAAGCGTACCTTTAGATGGTACACGACAAGTACTTCGGTGGCACGCAGCAGGTGTATCGCAGCATTATTTTTATTGACTTACATTCATTTAAACTAATTTCTAATATACTCACTTCACTTTGCATTCATTCATTTTTAATGTGCTTTTAATCCACTTACATTCATTTAAACTAATTTCTAATATATTCACTTCACTTTACATTCATTCATTTTTAATGTGCTTTAAATTCACTTACATGCATTTAAACTAATTTCTAATATACTCACTTCACTTTGCATTCATTCATTTTTAATGTGCTTTAAATCCACTTACATTCATTTAAACTAATTCCTAATATACTCACTTCACTTTGCATTCATTCATTTTTAATGTGCTTTTAATCCACTTACATTCATTTAAACTAATTTCTGATATACTCACTTCACTTTACATTCATTCCTTTTTAATGTGCTTTAAATCCACTTACATTCATTTAAACTAATTTCTAATATACTCACTTCACTTTACATTCATTCTTTTATAATGTGCTTTAAATCCACTTACATTCATTTAAACTCATTCCCAATATATTCACTTTACATTAATTAAGCTACATTCATGCTTTAAATTCACTTACATTCATTCAACCACATTTAAAGATATTTATATATATCCAACACTAGCAGCTAACAAAGACGAATTCAGAATCGACTACGAGCATCAGTGCCTTTATGATATTTTGCGAAACAGAAGGGTGATTAGAGCCCCCTCTACCATAGATGTCATTTAGGGTTTTATAGGAAAGTGCTTGAGTTGGATGAGTTACAAAGAAAGAGCCCAAATTAAATTGTAAATAATTGCATAGTTTAGGTTTGGTTTCTTATATTTCAATATGAAGATGATATTTCGATGGGAGAATTAGAGCCCCAATAACTTTTACTGATTCAAACAGTTTAATTTTCTAAACACAACAGTAAAAAAGTGACAATATAATATGCTTGTATACCGCACAAACGCGGAATTTTTAGATAAATATCGCTTAAAACTATTATATTAGATCAATGATCTTCACATTATGACAGAAGGAAAAATAATAATTTTATAAATTATGCATTTTTATGTAGAGGTTAAGGGCTTAAAAATGATTTTTAAAGGAAATTTAACAAGTCATACACTGGGTACCTGAAAATAATAAACCGTAATTTAACTGGCACGCTAATTGGAAAAGTTCGCCATCTCTGTCATAGATGATTTTGAATTCATAACACGATTTAGAGAAACGTTGTTTCTCTAACCACCCGTAATATTCTTAAGCCTATAACAATTAAACGTTTTCTGAAAAACCAAAGCCACAAAAATAATTTATTAAAAAAAAAATAACCCGCTTTCTCTGTAAGGCATAAGAATGCGTTTTTTTAGGTTGTTATTAGTTTTTAATCTTTTTTCACGTCAGAGGGAGGATATTCTGGAAATCAGGATCGGATTTAGTTTATGAACCACTCTATGAACACTTTTGGCATGCATGTATACTTCATTATCAACTTACGCTTTCAGAGGGCGTTTTTCCGTGAATCGCGCGAAAGTTTAGTTATTCAGAAAAACCGCAGTCAATCGAAAACTACTTTGTTTTTATGAACAAAACTTTTTTTTTATTTTACACTTTAATATATACCGTAGGATTATTTGACAAAAAAACATTTTTATGAAATCCCAAAAATAAACGATTTTTAAAATTGAAGTCCGACAATCTGTCAGCGCCTATTTCTTCATCACCATCTTTGTCCCAACGACTCATTTTATTAATTTTGTATTCAACAATAAAAAACCAAGCTTCAAATTGACAAAACACGACTTGTACCTTCTGGAGCTAGGAATCCGATTGAAGACGAAATAACGCAATAAAAGACCGAGAATCTCGACAATCATAACTTGTGGAAAGAAAAAAATGCAAAGCGTTGCATAGCAAAGCAAACAACACGCATATGTAACACATACATATAATTATACTTATTTAGTAGATTTGTGGTGGTTAGCGGGTATCCATCACAAATCTACTATATACATATTTTTACGTGACCCGCGTTCCAGTGACAGACTGCAAAAGATGTAAAAATACGTTGCACGCATGCGAAGTGTTAAGACAGACTTTACCAGTACATGAATTTGTTACTTATTACCAAGATATTATAAAATATTTTTATTACACTGCCAGTTGGCAAAGTAATGATTCATTAAATTTGTCTGTCATTTCAAACTCAAAATATGAAAGTGAATACAAGCATCAGTAAAATTAAAAAAGACAACGCATTTATTGTAAGTTTTCTTAACTTAAATTAATAAATATAAAAAATTTCAATTCACTATAAAAAGATCTAAAAAGCGTAACAACTTAGAAAGAATACAATTCATTTCTCATTATATATATAAAATAGTTTACAAAAACATGCATGTTACTGAAAGAAGTTCAGTTCTTTCATAACATTGTTAATAGTTTTCTTTGAGAGTTCTGTGATATTCTTTTTAACAGTATTAGAGTATTATTTTTGCAGAGAGTCAAAGTATAAACTACAAAATCTTCTTTTTCATTGTGTTTCATTTCACGAAGTTCCATTTTCATTTGTTGAAACTTCTGGTCGCTTTTCCTTCGCCCATCATAAAGAAGAGTACTTAGAAATTTAATAAGTTTAAAAAATAATTCTTATATCATTTGGATTCAAAAACCCAAATTCTCGAGAAGTAAAACTTTTTTAATCGCTGTAATTTCCAAAATTAAAAAGATCTTTTTCATCTCTAAAATGCGGTTCTGTTTTTTACTTTCCTATCGTACTGTTTTTCTTTCAAGAACAGCATAAACAAGTTTTCTTTCTTCGCCTTATTAGTGAAACTTTTTTATGTAAGTTTTTAAATTAAGGAGATTACTATCTCCTTATTATAAACTTGAGATGATCAATTTCTCACTATTATTTGAATCGTTTGTGTGAAATTTTCTATTTAAGATGTGCCGTTTTTCTTGTTCACTCAATTCTCTATGTCAGCTTTGCAATTGTGTCAGTCTTTTGTACCTGCTAGTAATAGTCAGATTTTTTTTCACACCGAATTTTGATTTCAATTCGAAGATCAGGCGTTTACCTTAAATATCGTGCAATAAAAATATAGCGCACGATATTTCTATCTCGATATATGTTATATTCAACTAGCATATCGCCCGTCATATGACGGGATCCGTAAAATTTTTACTTTTACAGAATTGTAAAGTACCCTATGAGGCAGATAAAAGAAATTGTTTGTTTTTTGGTTGAGAATTATCTTTCAACTAAAATAATCGATTTAAATTATCATATATGTACCTAATCTATTATTTAAGCCAAATATAAAAGAAAATTATTTAAGTAATATCTAAGTTTAATGATAAAATATATATGGAAATAATGCAGAAGATATTTAAATAATGTAAAATAAATGATTAAATGAGATGGTTAAAGGAATGACGTCGTAATGCTGGAAAAATTATTTACCTATTTTAGATAAAGTTTTTTTTACCTATTTATTATGTGACAAATTGATAAATTTACTTGCCTGCTCTTTAAATGGGGCTTGATATAACGGCAATACCTGAATTTAATAAAATAAAATCATAAAATTTTGAAAAAATAGTGAAAATGTATTTTAAAAATAATAAAACTTTAAAAATAATAAAACAACTTTAGGAATAAAAATTAAGAGAAAAAACAGAAATTACTAAATTAATTAGACATTTAGGAAACTTTGGATGCGTCGGGGGCAGAACCATCAACCCCAAAACTACGACGATCAAATAGGCAGACACTCTACTCCATGTGCCAGCCTACACGTGATGCAGTATATATGAATATAGTATATGAGGTCGACTAAAAACAGTCCAAAACTTTAAATATTGCCCTCCGCCCTCGCCATCCTATTAAGAATGAATTTAGTACAGAATAAGAGTGAAAATAAGGCTTGAAATTATAGCATTAAACGCTCGAAAAGGGGGGGGGATGTGGTGGATTTCGAACTCGCTTTGAATTTTACTAACCCTTACTGATAAAAAAAATCCAATATGGATGCCTGTATCCATTCCAGGTACAACCTTTTCATAAATTCGCGGACAGACAACTTAGGCTATTATTATATAGGGGATTACCGTATTTATTTGTATTGTGAAGCCTTCAATGTTCTTGAGTCAAGAAGTAGAGTGAAGAAAGATCACAGACATAACAGAATTGGAAATCCACTTTTATTTCTGGAGTAAATAGTTGCTATGTACAAAGGGATTCTGATATCCCAAAACATTCGAAATGCAAAGGATTGTTGCTTGGATAACACATCAACGATGATCACAGTCGTAAAAGAAAATTAAATATTTTCACACGATGGGAAGGCATTTCCAGGGTTTTTGTTAAATATATTTAGAGAAAAACCCAAGTGCTTGTTATATACGAATAATTTTTACCTAAGTCAGCCAATGATCTATTGTGTTATTGCTGGGGTACTTAAAAGAGCTTCGTAGTCACAATGTTCTTCAACATCCAAAACGATACCTCTAGACGTGGCAAGCGAAGCTTTGGGGTCTTCTGCTTGGTACCTGCTTCTAAATTACGAAGACCCACATTAAGGAAAAAGTCGTACTTTCGTCCTGGAGGTGCTCTTCAAACGAATCGCACAACCCTTTCCCTTAATTAGTGTAGCCTCTGGCTCACGTGCTTTGCTTGTCCATGCCGCATTAGAGACAACAACAACAACATTATAAAATGATTTTTACTACTTCCTATAATTACCGGATATAGTTTGAATAAAGTCTGGTATTCAAGACAGAAAATAAAAAGGCAAAACTGTCACTCAATAGAAGTATTGCTGTATCTATATTTCGTTACAATTTTTTACAAGGCTGTCAGTAACACTGAACAACAAAAGAAAATATTTAAAAAAGGAAAAAATTAACGGTACCATTTGCCTGTTAAGTATTTTCCTACACAATGCCATGGAATTTGTTGACCATTTTATGATAGGAGCTGCATCATTTAAGCACCCAACATTACTCCCAAGGATAACCTAAACAAACAATGTGGGTCTTCATAATTTAGAAGCAAGAACCAAGTAGAAGACCCTTAGGCTTGGCTGGCCAGCTCCAGAAGTATCGTTTGGATACTTGTAAGAGATTGCGACCACGAACCTATTTTATATGTCCAAACCGCCATTAATGAGTACGGTGGATCTTTGACTGTCTCTAGCCCTGAACCTTGGAGGTTACGAGATCGCTGGCTTTATCCGGGATTTTCACAAAGAAAATATAATTCCTTATATAACACCCAAAAACCCAAGTGCTTGTTATATACGAATAATTTTTACCTAAGTCAGCCAATGATCTATTGTGTTATTGCTGGGGTACTTAAAAGAGCTTCGTAGTCACAATGTTCTTCAATATCCCAAACGATACTTCTAGACGTGGCAAGCCAAGCCCCTTGGGGGTCTTCTGTTTGGTACCTGCTTCTAAATTACGAAGACCCACATTGAGGAAAAAGTCATACTTTCGTCATGGAGGTGCTCTTCAAACGAATCGCTCAACCCCTTCCCTTAAGTAGTGTAGCCTCTAACTCACGTGCTTTGCTTATCCATGTGGTATTAGAGACCAACAACAACATTATAAAAGGATTTTTACTACTCCCTATAACTACCCGATATTGTTTTGAATAAAATCTAGTATTCAAGAAAGAAAATAAAAAGGTAAAAATCTCACTCAGTAGAAGTATTCCTGCATCTATATTATTTTTTTTTTTTTCGTTACAATTTTTTACAAGGCTGTTAGTAATACTAACTCTGAACGACAAAAGAAAATATCTAAAAGAGAAAAAAAAATTTACGGTAGCATTTGCTTGTTAAGAAGCCTACACAAAGCAGTGGAATTTGTTGACCATTTTATGATAGGAGCTGCATCATTTAAGCACCCAACATTACTCCCAAGGATAACCTAAACAAACAATGTGGGTCTTCATCATTTAGAAGCAAGAACCAAGTAGAAGACCCTTAGGCTTGGCTGGCCAGCTCCAGAAGTATCGTTTGGATACTTGTAAGAGATTGCGACCACGAACCTATTTTACATGTCCAAACCGCCATTAATGAGTACGGTGGATCTTTGACTGTCTCTAGCCCTGAACCTTGGAGGTTACGAGATCGCTGGCTTTATCCGGGATTTTCACAAAGAAAATATAATTCCTTATATAACACCCCCTAAAAAAGACGGTGATGTACGAGCTAGAGAATCCTCCCCCTCCCCCAATGATCTAAGACCCCGATAGCAGGAATGAAGGAATTCATTTACACGGTTATCATCAATGGAATAGCATTAAGAGTGTTGGAGGCTGATTTATTGTGTATTTTAAACAGAATACTTTATGACCATAGACATCTTCGGAAAAAAAACTGTTTTTAAAAAAAGATATTAGAAACTTGGAAAGATTAAAAAATCTTACTAATATTCTTCTTCATATACTTAAATCTATAAATGACTTTTTACATGTATTTTGTCTATAATCAAAACCTTCAGCACAAAACCGCTCCTAGTATAAAAAGAGTGTTACCCTGTATTTAGGCAGCAAAATTTAGGAACGCTAAATTCGTTCTGTAACCTTGAAAGGGGAAGACAAATACTTTATTCAACAATTTTTTGTCCAGTACTTTAAAAACAATAAAATAACATTATTGTCTTAACACATTAAATTAACCTATCACTTTATGACAAAAAATTGAATGTAAGTTGGCCAAAGGCTGTAAGCTATAAATTTTTATTTTGCCTAACATTAATAATTTTTTGTACTGATAGGTTTTAAGTATTTTAAAATTATAAAAGCACAATAAAACCTGCAGACAGGTCGCTCCATCCCACGGTAACCAATCTATTTCTGCCATTTTTGAATATAAATAATATATAATATATGTATGTGTGTGGTGTGTGTGTGTGTGTGTGTGTGTGTGTGTGTCTGTTACAACTATTTCTTCTAGTCACAATAGTTATGTAGCCCCTATTGTTTTTACTTGTCCAGGCTACTGTGCAAGGAGAAGCCTAATCAGTTAACAGTAATAAAAATGCAGTCGGTCGACATTGAAGAGAACGGCACAAGTCTAATTAAAACTTTGTTTCAGTGCTACTAAAACGGACATCTTTACTAGTCGGCCACAGACAAAAAGAAAAGACGCAAAAATCACTCTGTTCGATCAGAGGTACACTTAAGAGCGAAGACAGAGAAAATGTTCCCATGGTAGAAGAAACTTATTCAGCGAATTAAGTTTAAGATCAGAAAAAAACGTGGAGCCATTTGCCGGCAACAGCTGGAAAACGTGTTGAACACACAGAAAATTTACATCTATAGGATAGAAAGCTTTGGGAAATGTATCGAAAGAATTTTAAGTCGAAGACACTCCTTTGATTAAGGCTTTAATTATTTAGAGGCCGGGAAAAGATTTTAAGGAATTAGAATGGGAGAGAGGAATTTTTAAGGAAATATTAAAGTGAAATAATTTGGATATATTACATATACACACACACACACACACACACACACACATATATATATATATATATATATATATTATATAGATATATATATATGTATGTATATACTATAAGAACCTTTTTGTTTTCTTGAACTGCTCAATATTTAATTGAACACGTTGCAATTCACAGTATTATATAAAGTGTGAACTAGCCTTCTCAAGGTCAAGCCAGGTCATCCAACGTTTGAAAATGGTGCATTATTTAGCGAACTATACGGACGTATCAGGAGAAAGCATTAATTTGAAATAAAGTCAGTGATATGAGTGATATCGTGGTTGTGATGCATGAGATTTGCAGTATTTCGAAATGAGTAACAGATTTAATGAAACTCTTCCTTGCAGTTCATATATCTGATCTAGAAAAAACACAGTGTATGCATTTGCTTTCAAGATACAAGGGGTCAAATACATTGCGTTTAAAAACTCGAAAGGTATGTGATTTAGTTGTATATATATGGATTTTTCGGAAACAGATGTAGGGTTGAAAGAAAAGACAATATGTCTCGATTATGATATTTTAAAAATTTGCATGTAATAGGTTAAATATCTAATAGAACACTTCCTTGCAATTCACATATATAATCCAGAAAGACAGTAAGTATGCACTTGCTTTCACGATCGCAGAGGTCAAGTCCATTTCGTCCATCGTTTGAACCCCGAAGGGCTGGCAGTGTTGAAAAAGTTCCCTTATTTCGAATCTCGGAATACTTCGAGTTCTCGCCCTTCGAGACCGGTTTGAGTCTCGAGAACGGGTTCAAGGTCCCATTCATCTCCATTTTCCATCTCGGTAAATGGGCAGAGAGAGGGGCGGGGGTGAGTGATCTCAATGAATTACCCTTTCTCACGAGCATTTTCGAGGTGCTGCCTGCTGCCGCGGGAGTCACCCTCCGCTTCAGCTATGGGGTATGGGGGCTTCACGCTGAGGTTTCACTTTTCCGCGCTTCCGCAAACGCTCTCTCTCGGAGGGCAATATTCTAGGGGTGAACGCACTCCGTCAATTCCCTTTTTAACGGGCAGTGGGGCTTAATCTGCCGGATTACCCAAGATTTTTATGACGTAAACCCGTTACAGGATGAAAAGGGCTTGAGTTGCATTAAATGGCTTGTAATAAATATGCACGGTGAAAGTTTGTAAAGGGAGAAGAAAAGATATTTCAGTTCCAGCTTAAGCATGGATTAAATTTGACACATTTAGAAGCAATATTAAAATAACTTACACAGCCCTTCCTGTGGAATTCTCTGTTTGCAGTTAATTATTACGATAATGATCTCGATTTATGGTGATTAAACGGGATATTTCCGTTTCGGATGTCTGATAAAAGCTCTCTAATTGCTTTAATATGAGAGAAAAAAATTAAAAAGATTTTGTTGAGTCATCTTCCTTTCTCCCCCTTTTTCTTATCTTTGTAGTCATAAAAAATCCGTCAGTGCAGCACATTAAAATTTCAGTTTATGACCGAAGTAAAATTACTCCAGCAAAATGGCGCATTATCTTCATATCTTATCCTTTGATCACTTCGGTACTTTGATGGGACCTCACTGCCCTTTTAGGAGGCAGGGAGGGAGAAAATAAAATACTTGTATAATTATGATTTCATTTACCATTCCAACAATTATTTACAAAAGATTTTTTTTATAAATAGTAATTATTATAAATAGTAATATATTATAAATAGTAAGATTATAAATAGTAATATCTTTTTATTATTGTTGTAATTATTATTTTATTTATATGGTTGAATAAAACCTGTGAATTTTGGGAACAATGAATAACATACATGCATAATCGCGCAGTAATGCATGCATTCGTGAGTGCATTTAAAAAAATATTTTTTATATAAATTAAGTTTTTTATTCATATAGTTTAATTTTAATTATAATTATAGTCTACCATAGAGGTGGTACCATCTTACTTTTACGCTGTACCATATAAATATAGCCCAGTGTGTCATAGTCCGATTATCACATGGGCATAACAGTAAATAGTGGAGGGCTTATAGAAGAATAAGGCCTTCAAATCATATTATATATGTAAATTCATATATACAATCACATAATGCATGCATTCGCGAGTACATTTTTAAAAATATATTTTTTAAAATAACGATTTTATTGATATAGTTTAATTTTAATTATGATTATAGTCTACCATAGAGGTAGTACCATCTTACTATTAGGCAGTAGCATATAAATATAGCCCAGTGTGTCATAGTCCGATTATCACATTGGCATAACAGTAAATAGCGGAGCTTATTCTTCTATAACGGAGACTTATAGAAGAATAAGACCTTCAAATCATAATATATATATAAATTCATATATACAATCCCGTAATCACGTAATGCATGCATTTGCGAGTGCATTTTTAAAAAATATATTTTTTAAAATTACTTTTGTTATTGATATAGTTTAATTTTAATTATAATTACTGTCTACCATAGAGGTGGTACCATCTTACTTTTAGGCAGTAGCATATAATATAGCGCCATTGTGTCCATAGTCGCGATTATCACAAGGATGTATGAACAGTAAATAAGACGGAGGGGGAGCTTATTGAAGAAAGGCCTTCAAATCATATATATATGTAAAATTCATTATATACAATCCCGTAATCACGTAATGCACTTCATTGCTAGTAAGGCATTTTTAAAAAATATATTTTTTTTAAAATTACTTTTGTTATGATATAGTGTAAATTTTAATTAAATTACTGTCTACCATAGAGGTGGTAACCATCGTACTTTATAGGTGGTACCAATAAATAATAGCCCAACGTATCATAGCCCACGATTATCACAATGAGGCATAACAATAAATAGCCCAGTGCTTAAGAAGAATAAAAGTCCTTCAAATCATATTATATATGTAAATTATAATATACAGGATCATTGGAAAAGGTAGAACAAATTTTCATAAAAATGCATATTAATGAAATACTTAACAATAAACACACATTTGTCGGTGTTATTTCAATGTAATAGAATTTTACCTTAATAGATTTAAATATGACCGGGTGTTCTATGCACAAATTAAGTTGATAATAAACTCTAAGAAACTGTTATGGAACATGTACAGATGTCAATGTGGAAAATGCATCGAAATTTTACCCCGGTAAATGTTAATATGTCTTAATTCCCATACGTTTAAACTGTAAAATAATGTTGACCCGTCTATTGTTGGTGAAACCCCCCCTGAAAATTTTTCGATGGAAAATGAATTTACCACAAGTTATAGAACCATATAATGTGATATTTCCTACAAAACGGTGGGAGTCACTGGGATACTACACTGGAGAGTCTGAAAAAGCATATATTTCGCAGATAATGATTTTTATTATAGACACGATGGAGTTAGTTGTTCTTCAAAAGTATTTTTGAGATGCTTCTCTCATTCCTGTTTGTACACAGACATGTCATTGCTAAATCTGCACCTCCACCTCTTTGACTCTCAGATACATTCCCTCTGCAATGCACAGTTGACTAACAACTGTCTCATCTACCTGCACAATTACGGTTAGTAGTAGTATGAGTGTATGAGCTAGATAACGGATAAAGAAATTATGATGAAAGTTACATGGGGAAAGTACACCTTGCTTAACAATATGAGATATAATAGCTACAGGGGAAATATATCATTGAGAACCAATATAACTGTGGCATAACCGTAGAAACAAAAGTGAACAAGTGTTATATCAGGACTTATTGGAGTCCATATCAAAGGACTAGCTCTCCTAGTTCATGTGTTTGGGAGCTGATTGAGGAGAGCTTTTCAGACATTGACTATATTAAGGAGGAGCGCCATCCTGTCAAAAAATGACATGGACATCCTCGGATAAAGAAATCACTAAGACAGTTAGATGGGGAAAATACACAGTGATTAACAACATGAGGTATAACGGCTAGAGGGAAAATATGTCATTGAGAACCAATATAATATTGGCATAACCACAAAAACAAAAGTTAAGAAGTGTTAAATCAGGATTTCTCAGAATACATACCACAGGACCAGCTCTCTCAGTCCATCTATTGGGGAGCAGCTGATTGAGGAGATCCTGTTAGACATTAACTATATTAAGGAGGAGCACCATCCTGTCAAAAAATAACATCGACATCATCCTCAAAAACAATTTTTTCAGTCTGTGGTAAACGTAATGCTTCAGCATTTCTAAATAAACATTTCCTGTGGCTGTACACTCAACTAAAATAAAAGGTACCACAACTCTGTTATGTATCAATCCCCACCAAATGCTCTTTTAGGGAATTGAGAATGTTTTTAACAAATTCATGTGGTTTCTCTGATTTTCAAAATCGATAATTATGCTTGTTGGCACAACTATTCCTATGGAATGCTGATTTATCTGTTAAAAAATTTCGCTTTAAATAACTATGATAGTTTTCTGTTTTACTGAGCATATCAACTGTGAATGCAGTGCGTCTTGGATTATTCATTGATTTAATTTCTGGCCCCAATCGCATTTTATATTCATATAGCCTTAAATGTCAGTGTAATGGTTTTAATTGTAGTTGTTGAAAATCCCAGTTTTAAAATATCCCTAGCAATCCATTTATTTGAGCTGCGCATACAGCACTGAAGAACGAGTTCGACATTTGCATCCTTTGTTTTTGGCCTTCTCTGTGACGTTCCTACATCCCCATTTTCTTGTTAAGATAAGCACGACGGTAGTTTTTATCAAAACTGTTTCAACTGATTTGTACTCCGTTAACACTAATACAAAATGAGTTATCTCATGAACGGTTGCCGTTACATTGAATGAAAGAAAATGGAAACCACTTCCACCTAGCAACATTGAAACGTTTAATCTTTACAGCTGGATCGTTTGGAGCCCTACGGTATACTGCTACGAGGGCTAATGAGACGGGACCTACTGCTTAAAGACGATTCCCAACGGATACGAACATCCCTGTCAGCAGTGAGATTCAAACCCTTCAACTCCGAAGAATACCGAAGAGTCTCACCTATTCGGCTATCGTTCGGCAAACTTTACTTTTGCGTTCTAATTATGTAGTATTGATTTTAAACCATGATATAGTAATACAACGAATGAAGAAAATGTTCCAGAATTTGTCATAACAAAATAGTAATAAACATGACGTTGTATTTATGAAAATTAAATAATTTTAAACTTAAATAATAAATACGGCACTAGTGAAAAAATAAATTATTAAAATTTTAACTAATAACTCTCACCTAACTCCTTGCATGGTTTTCACGTACACCGTACTGGCGCGGGTACCGCGTCTTTAAAGATTTGCCAGTACGGCTTACGGGCAATCTGATTTCTTTGTCGTTCTCACTGTTTAGGTCGTATCTTTTGTATTTTAATGGTCAAATTAATCTTATAGATGTCCACAATATATTAGTTTTTGTAGTGTATTCTGTTTGGTTTAAAATCGCGGGCTTTCTTATAGGTTTTGCTTTAATCAGCGAGTTTTTATCTATGAGTTTTCGTGTTGACTTTGGCTTGAATATTTGGAAGACAGATCAAGAGAGGCTTTTTAGAGGTAATTCCACCCACAGATAAAAATCTAAGACCTGCAAATCAGTGCAATGTGTGTTCTTTGAATAAAAATCACAGCTACAAAAGAATTAGAAAAGACATGGGTATTTTTGTCCGGACTTTGAAGCTGGAATGTTGTTGCCTCTTGCCCTTTTTAAAGATTTATCACACTAAATCTGATCTTTGAAAAAAAAACTGGTTAAGTAAATGTACTTGTGGTATTTGCATTCGAAAATAATTGTGTAGTAACTGTAATTGGAAATATTTGTATTTTTTTATATGCACAACTGTAAACGCAACTCCCCTATCTGGTGTACACGAGAAAGAAAAGACAACGTCCAGGAAAATCATTATTTTGTTTCCTGTAAGAAATCTGGCATACATGCTTAAAATAATTAGAAATATTGCTTTTAATAACCAGCTTACAAATGTAAAATAAACAAAAATATTCAATGAAAAAATGGGACATTTTTTGGATCGAATGCGTGAAAAAATAAAGGGTTAAAACTGGGCCTATTTCTGGAAATAGGTTTCTTGGCTAAGACCCAACAAAAGAATAAATATTTGAGGAGAATAAAGAAATGAGCACACCTTAAAAATGTCAGCACACTCTCAAATGATATTTTCACTACAAATAATTCATTGATCAGTCTGACTATAGCACATTTACACATTTTCATACAAGTAGATAGACTCCCGGTTAAAACGTAAAGTAATTAATTCTTAAATAAAAATATGATAGATGATTTTAAAACACATATGCACATTTCCAAGATATGGAAAGGAGTTTAAAGCTGTTTTCAATTGCCCAATGTATCATAATTATTATTAACAAAACTTAATTTGGGCTCAATTTCATAACAGAAATTAATCAAAAAGCAGAGTATTTTAAAACCTATTACACACCAAAACAACTAAAATAACTACATTCCATATTACTCCAAACTAAACTACACTCCAAAACAAATAAAATAAAAAATACAATAGCAATAAAAAGGGAAAAAGTAAATATACAAAAAAAAAAAACGCTAAGAATTTTTGAAAGGGACTTTCATATTACAGGGCTCAATTGTCCAAAATTGGATCATAATCTGATTGTGTCGGACCGCAACTCAAATAAACCTTGGTGCATCGCAGACAGAAAAAATTTGCATCAGCAACATGGCACTTTCATTAGCCAGAATTTTTTTTAATCCTAATTTTTTTCCTTTGCCTTTTATTGCATATCTCACAGGGAGGGTGAAGCGTACTATAATTTATCTGTTCAGAATAAAAAATTAACATGACTTAACCATGGACGTAACTTTTGATCCCTTCTATTAAAGTGTGGGAGATATCCTTCCCGTAAAACAGCATTTTTTCAAGGAATCGGATTAAAACTCCAGATGACCAACAAAGGGAAACTAACGCCATTGTTGTATTTTTGTGCTCGAGGTTATACTTTGCATGATCAATAAGAGCTATTACAGGCATATTTCGAATGTTATAAGTTATCTGTTAGGCTAGCCCTCGTGAGCAAAACAGTAGATCGTAGCTCACCAAGCCAAAACCAAAACCAAATCTTTTAGAAGCTATACTTTGAACTTCGTAAAACTCACAGTTTTTGAGGTTTCATTTTGACGACCTTTTCTAGAAGTTCTTATTTAAATCCGTACCAAAGAAGGAAAAAAAATTAATGAGAACATTTAAAAAATAAAATAAATTTGGGAGTAACAGTGCATTAATTATAAAAGGTATAAAGTAAGAAGTGAGAGCTAATATATATATTTAAGGAGAAGTAAGCTGAATCGGGAAACTAGTGTAGGCATTTTGAATAAAACCTCTAAGACATCCCTAGAAAATTCTCAGGGGTTTTCAAATCTTAAATCAAGGGCTAAAAATTCCCGCGTCTTTCTGCTTTCTCCTTTTTAACCCCTCACCTAAATTGACCACTGGGGCTACAGTTTACGCCCTCAGAGAAGGGGTCTAGCCAATTATAACTCTACATTGTCCTAGCGGACAATTTAGGAAATTTAAAAACAAAAAGGAGATGTAAGCTGTCGGAGGCAGGTTTTACCATAGATTTTTGACTAAGATGTTGACCCAAGTGTTAAGGGTCTCCTACATATAACTTCATGCTAGCTGACTCCTCAGTTTGTCCCATCCCTATGATGAAGTGGGAACCCGTCCTCCAACGTTATTTTAATAAAGGTCTTTAGCTAAAACGGTGTCATTTTTATGGGCCCTGACTGTAACCACCCATCGTGAAGTCCGTCTTACTACACACACACACACACACACACACACACACACACACACACATACACATATATATATATATATATATATATATATATATACATATATATATATATTAATAACGGAAAAGAGCGTGATAAATTATTGAACTCTTATTTGAAAATTTAACTTATTTTTTCATTTTAATTTGGTGAAAGGCATTTTTATTAAGACAGCTTATACACGCACAACCTAGATTTGGACTGAAAACTCATGTGCAAAGTACAGGTTATTTTTGTGTGTTATTTTGTATTTTTACTACCCATCATTTGCATTTGACGTATGCTAAACTTTACAGAAGTTTATAAGAATTTATTTTAAGCTATGAAAAATGTAACAGAAAATTATTAAAATTTAATAAAAACTTTTTACGTATTTACATATTTAATCATGTGTCATTATTAAACATAAAAACAAAACCGCGGTTTTGGCGAGCTGCGATATCTCAGTCGACAAATCCTTCAGTCATAGCCTAAAGGTTGTGAATTCGTGGCTTAAGCCTACCAATGATCTACTGTGGTCATTAGTGGTGTCTGGGACAAGTAAAATAGGTTCGTGGTCACAATGTCCTGCAATTTTCCAAACGATACCGCTTGAGATGACAGACCAAGACTGAAGATCTGGTACTTGGAGCCTGCTTTCCAATTACGATGACATATCGGAGTCAATTTTTCTCTCCTCCATAGCATTCTTTAAGCTAAACGTGCTCTCCGGGTGCTGCAAAATGAATAACAAATGTACAGCCATGTTTGGCATACAGATATCTGTGTTGCCAGCTGCATTACAAGATTGCAGTAAAATTACAGTAAAAACCCGCAATAGATGAAATTGCCTTCCTTTCTTCTTAACTAGCTCACAAATACTCTTTTTATTAGTTTGTATCTAAGCTGCCATGTCCAAAATGTCGTCATTCAAATAAAAGGAAATTGCATTTCTCAACCCCAAAAAATATTGTATAAGTGAGAGAGGTGCATAACTGAAAATCGTGTAGCTAAGAAATAAATTAGCATTATTTCTCATAGGATTTCCTTTGGACAGAAAAAAAGAGAAGCATAACTACGATAATTGTATAAACGAGGGACGTAAAAGGGAAATATCACTGTATTTGAATAGTCAGTATTTCTCTTTTTATTAAATTGAATATTTTACAGCTATTTTTTCCGTTTTATGACTAAACTTTAAGTGAATGTCGACTGCAATTGGTGATTCAAGACTTGATGATAACATAAGGGCCTCCGAAGTAAATCCTTGCCCCAGGTCTCCATCTAAGCCTTGCCTGCATCAACATGGACTGTTTTGTGTGGAGTTGAATCAAGTATTCCATCTTAGCATATTTTAACGGTCAACAATTTAACCTAAAACAAAGCATTTGTTGTTATCCACTTTAAACAACTTTCGAGTGACTCTTCGTTCGAGTGACTCTTACTTTATATCTGTGACCTTTAGACCATCTAGTCTCAGTAGAAAACCCTCCACACTTAGGTGAGAACAAATGCTGCAATTCTACAGACTTCTTTATTTCTTTAATATTTTGAATTGTTCCAAACTGTAATATTACAAAATGGTTATTTAGGAAGACGTTTAAAATTACGCTAATTTATAATACATTTAAACTTTTCCCGGAACTTAAGTATTATTATATGACAATCTGAGACTAACTAAAAACATTTCAGAGAACTATGCCATTTTGCCAATATGTTCGCATTTGAGAAGTATAGGGGATTTAATTAACTTCTATAAAATTTAAGCAAAATAAGTCTAATGGAAGACCATTCAAATGTCTATATATATATATATATATATATATATATATATATACACATATATATATATATATATATATATATATATATATATATATATATATATATATATATATATACATATTTCAGGGAAAAGTTCAAAACAATGTATTAGTATAAAATTTTTATCATTATTATTCATAAATGAACAAAAGACGAATATTTATATGTAAGATGTAAGTGTAAGTGTTAATGTAAGTGTAAGTGTAAGATAATGTAAGTGTTCATATTTATATGTATAAGACGAATATTTATATGTAAAAATTTAAGAATGTTCATAAATATTTATAATAATAATTGTTAATTTAATCAAACAATATTATATTTTCTACAATAAATGCAGTATTTATTTCAGTTATAGTTTTCACTAAATCCGTTCAGGGCTGCAAAACTGACTGGCTGATTATGACCCGCAGGCCACATTTAAGTGACCCCTAATACAAGGCAGTGTAAAAAATAAATTATTAAGGGATCCAAGAAAATTTTAGAGGCTCTATGGGCATATAAAGAATATGATTTTTAATATATTTTTTTATAAAATAGTACTTTTTAACCATATTATTAAATCCTACTTTAAAATTTCTGAATGCATGGATGCTTTTAAATATCTTACATCATAGGAATAAAACATTTTATTACTTTTCTAAAAACCGAATAGTTTTGCTTTTTATGAAAGGGAATAAATCTATTTATTGATAATAAAGTAATAAATCCCAATCATTTACGGTATTTATTATCATCAAAGGAAAGACTAGCCATATGAACAACTTCATTGTTCCCTTTTTTTCCTCTGATTGAAAAAATGAGATATTTTGATATGAAAAGTTAGCGCTTTTCATATCGAAATACCAATATAGGAAATTTGAAGAAGAATACGAATTTTGAAGAAAAATTCTGAAGAAGAATTTCAGTATACTTGGTATATTAAAAATATTGCTAACATTAAAAAAAATTGCCAAATTCTGGACGAATGATTAGGGTGCTGGCCTTCGGAACCGGAGTTAGTGGGTTAGAATCCCACTGTGACATGGATGTTCGTAGCTGTTAATAGCCAGATTTAAGAAGTAGATCCCGGTCTCGTTAACTCTCGTGTTGCAAAGACTAGACCGTAGCTCTCAAAAAAAAAAAGAAAAAAAAAACCACTCTACGAACTCATTTCAATTAAGTTTTTCAAATATTCATGATTTATTATTTAACTTTCAGACTCACTTTCCCCACATAAATTATCAGAATTTTTTTAGAAAGGTCTGAAACAGTTGTTTTCTTGTATGAAATAAAGGAAATATAAGTTGGTAACCTTCAAAACTTTCGGAATTCAGTTTCCAAAGAAAATAACCTTTTTTCCAATGTCTGAATCAATTTTAACTAATTTAAGCGTTGCATCTGTATCCACGTACAAAAAACTTCAACTGTGAAGCTTTAATATCCATTTTGACCATACCTAAATTATGTTACTGTTTGCTTCATTAAAAATTGAAGTACCTTATATCACGTTCAAATAAATTTTAATGTAGTGCGGCTTAAATGTTTATAATTTAATTGGTGTATGTAATTAAGAAATTATGAATTTATGTAGCGTCTGAATCCTATTTTTGAAAAAGGACCTACTTAAAAATAAAAATAACTTTTGCTATCAGAAATGATTAACTTATCACAGGAAATAAATAAAGGATACCTCCTCAATTAAGTGATGATAACCATTCAATGTCAAACCTAGGATCCTTATCTCCGTAAACAAAGTAATCTTCGTTTTTCAAGGTTTCATAGTTTTTTGGTATGTCCAATTAATAAAATTAGTATACGTTTATCATCCTCTTATACGTGAATAGTTCCTTTGATAGAAGAATTTTTATGATGCAGAAAAGATCGTTATCCTTTTATCTTTAAAAAAAATTGAACTCAGATCTTATCTTCAAAACAGTTTCCCGCGCTTTATCTCATACTAAACATGTTTACTTATCAATTTAAAATTGTATGAACACTATTTTATTTAAAAAAATAAATAACCCAGAGATAAAGACAATCTTTTGCTTACTCCTAGCATCCCATTTTATTGACAACTAAAACTAGTTTTGTATTTTTAATCGATGCTTTTTCGTTTTATAGACGACAATTCTATAAACAGTCTACAAAATTTTCCAATAAATCATAGTATTTATAATTTTGTCATTTGGATCAACATTTTATGATTTTTCCAGCTGCGCACATTAATTACTTTTTTAGCAGATCCATCGACTAAAAGCATGACAAATAGCTTTAATATAATAAAAAGCTTCAAGTCATAGTACTGTGTTTACATGTGATGATATATAAAACTCTTATCACGAAGTTCTTATTCTTTT
The DNA here is from genome assembly GCA_032207245.1 of Pardosa pseudoannulata. Lineage (NCBI taxonomy): Eukaryota > Metazoa > Arthropoda > Arachnida > Araneae > Lycosidae > Pardosa > Pardosa pseudoannulata. Next base: position 38,706 of record JAGEOH010000543.1, read on the forward strand.
TATAGCATACTATTTTCTTCTTTAATAGAATCCTATGAGGTTTAAAATGACAGCCGATAACTAGAAAGGACTTACTGTCGTACTTAGAATTGTTTATATTTCATACTTGTTTTACTCTATGCTGTCTATAATATCTTAGATTTAAAACATTCAGCAATATATTTTCGGTAGATATGACTCTGGCACTAATCGGTTCAGAGAAAACGTAATTGGTACTATCATTTCAAATGTACGACTTCGAACTTTAACAAAAATTTACGAGGAGCAGTAGCTCAGTCTGTTAAGGCAACGATGTCATACTTAAAGGGTTGCAGGTTTTGAGCCCAAACCGGCCAAAGATCCGCTGTGTTCGTTAAAGGTGACTGGGGCACTTGAAATATGTTAGTGGTCACAATGTCCCCCAAGTTCTCAATCAATACCTCTGGGGGTTGGCAGGAAAAACCTATGGGTAAACGTATGGGAAGTCATATCCAAAACAACTAGGGTGTGACTGATTATCGGACATAGCAACAGCGCGACCGCTCGGCGCAATAACAGTGTCCTCAGATATTAAATGCAAAGATTGTGAAGTTTTACAGGTTCTAATTCGGATAGTTCAATGGGGTTTAATTCAAACTATTCAGAAATGTCTAAAGATTTTAAAAATTTAAAACTAAAAAAAATTGAATTTTTGAAGGTTTAAAAGTGATGTGCTTCCTTAACTGCCTACTATTGATTTTTCCCAATGTAAATATACTAAAATAGTAACAATCTTCCTGTAGTAGAAAACGGAATGATGTTACTTCTTATAATTTCAGTTTTAGACAAATGAATTTGCTCCTATTCTTGAATAATTCTTAGTTTTAAAACATGTAATTTCTCTAAATCTATCTTGTTAGTGAAAATTTTCAACATCTTTATTCTTTATTTTACAGGTCATTTATATGGAGTTCCGAAAATGTCTTTTGTTATTAAGGTAACAAAGAGAA